>PNEQ01010861.1:0-45336 GCA_003012365.1 Medauroidea extradentata
GTGCTCTTTGCTTTAAATTGGTGCTTTTGTAAATATCCCAAGTACCATTTAAAATATATTTTCCGAATTCGGCCCTAAACTGGTTAAAAATGGGGTAATATGAGTTTTCGACTCACATTCGATATATATCGATCCCATAGTTTTTTATATAGCGACGTGATTTTTGTTTAGGATTGATGCTTACTCAAATACCTAAAAAGTAATTTCAGGAATTTTCGAAATAAGCCACCTAAGGACGTGAAAAGGGGTGAAAAGTGGTGAAAAGCGTTTTCAATTAATCGTCGATATATCTTGAACCCAGCGGGCTAATGTTGTGTTTTGTACATCCACGAGATACCAATAAAGTATTCTAAAACCTGATTCAAGGGTTTTTCGAAATTTACTCTCTTAAGTGGTGATAAGACCTTGAACGTGTTTTAGATAAATCCTCGATATCTATCGAACCCGTCGAGATATACAATTAATTTTTGCTTCAGGATGATGATTATAGAAATTATTGCAAAACGTTTTTCAGATTTTTCGAAATTCGATTTCTCAATACTGTGCAGGGGTGATATGTTTTTTTTTTTTTTGTGAATGATCGATTTTGATTTGACTGAACGACGGGCTAGCGATGTGATTTACACTTAAGTTGGATACTTATACAAATGTCTAAGATGTAAATTTAAAATATTTCGAAATTCGACAAAATTTGTTTTCCATCAACCCACGATATCTATCTAACCAGTAGCGATATTGAGGTGTTGTTCGCGTCAGAGTGATTCTTACATAAATATTTTAAAAAATATATGTATTTATTTTTTTTCTTTATAAGAAACGTGATTATTAAGAATAAAACTTAGTTGGTCAATATTCAAGGCAGACGATTCGAAAAGCAGGAACGAGCAGCGAGAAACAACTTAACAGGAGTTTCACTACAGTAATCTATCGAGACGTGGTGTTGTACAACCTTTATGAGCCCAGGACACAGATTTTTTTTTTTTTCAATAAATTTTATTTTCATGAATTATTTCGACGTTACGTGACGCAGTTGTTTGTCACTCAGGTCTAAATTCCGGTAGGTTCTGTGCTCGAATTCCGTTAAAAGCTGCGTGCGAACGTTCAATTCTGACACACAAAAACTACAAGGCAGATCGAATTAGTGCAATTTACATGTAGTCTTGCAGTTCGCTTTCCACTTAGGTTCCTCTACAATATCAGCTGACATATCGTCGGTATACTGCCAAAAGTGATTAAGTCATAAATTCTATTTCGTTTAAAAACAGTGTTAAATTGTAAATATTAACAAAAATGTGGTATGTTACTATACTGTGACACAACAGTACGAAACGACGAATAGACTTTAAACTTGGGCAATTGTTCCTAGCATTTTTATAATTTTATATCATTTTGACTTTGTCACTTTTGGCAGTAAACCGGCGATATATCATCTCACTAATCTCAGGTTTGGGGCACCAAATACATTTCCACGAAACCTTTACCCTCTGAAACTTTGTAACGTCAATACAGTTAAAGTGAATATTTTTTGAAAATGTATAATTGGGGGCACCGTCACCAATGGTTGTGCACAGCGCACTGTAATTACTCCACAACGTCAAATAGGCAGGGCTATAAATAAGGCCCAGGCGAAGTCGCTGTTAGTGGCCGGGACCAACTTAAGACTGCTTTTCGCGTGGACAGCTATAGCTACTTATCCTGCTGCAGAATTAGTTCAACTAGCCGCTTGGACATTCTAACACTTGATGACTGAAGTACCAATCTTGTGTACAAAGATGTTTTTAAATTAAAGTAAATATTATCAGTTACGAATAATACTCGCGAGCAAAGCCGCGGGGGACTGCTAGTCTAAAATAAAATAAAAACAAACCCAATAAAATTAACCCCAGCGTACAATCATTAAAAGTTAATCAACGTTTTTTTTTTTTTTTTTTTTTTTTTTTTTCATTTGGAATACAACTATCAGAAGATCTGTCGAAACATGATTCTGTCCTATCGTGTAACCCGCATTCATATACAGCAAATAAATTATGGTCGTACGACCACCTTTGCAACGCGGGTTGCATATCTGGCAGGCAATTAAGTGCACCCTCACATGTGTTTCTTCTCAATAGTTCACATAAATATGTTGTGTGAAGGTGACTTGTATTATACATTTGTAATTACGTCTTTGAAAAGCAATACAAAATACCTACATGTTACACACACATTGGTAGGACCGTACCACCATCTCGTTTTTCTCGAAGTTGTACACCACAATAGTGGCTATGCAAATACTTGCTGTTTTTTCTACTAGGTATATTGTAAGATGGCCGGGGCTTTGAGTTCTCTTGTAACATTTTGCCTATTTAATAATTTTTTTTTATTTCTGTCTGGGCTGGATCATCCTCATCTTTAAAGACACTGTACATATTTTGAATAGAAACATAGGAACTTGACTTGATTAGTTGTTTAGGTCGCAATACACTATGCTTCTTTACCACCTCCGACCACGTGGTTTGGTTTACATTACAGTTATTCTTATTATAATCTCGTAACGCATTAATTTCTTTCTGAAGAACTGCTATTATTTCACGAATTGAAACCATTTCCTTATACAGCACACATTTCCTCAATTTCGGTTTCAGTCTCATTGTCGCCAATCGTACCATTTGCTTCGCAGCGCTCACATAACCAGTCCAAGGAAGATGTTTTGTAGTCATCTTCAACACTGCTGCATTTGTAAAAATAAAACCACAGTTCGCAGTAATCACATTGGATTCCATTTCTGACTATTCGTTTACATTTCCCGCAGTTTTGATTTCGTAAAACGTTTCGTTTGCTCAGTAACTCAACTAACGTGCAACCGCTCGGCGCCATGATCGATGTCACGGCATGTTACATTACTGAGTACTGACACTTTGTATCATGCCTTAACTGCATAAGTTCTTACCTACAGTCCGTTTTGCCTTACATAAGCGTCGTAGCTTTACTGTCATCGCTGAATCGAGCCATTGTTTACAGTTGATCAGAAACCTCTTCTCATTGCGCCAATTAATTTGCCACAAATGCTTGATTTTGTAAGCAATTTCCTCTACCACTGCACACAATTCTTTGTTATCACTGTCAAGCCTATGTATATGTACTGAGCATTAGCATGCGTAAGAAACGCGGGTAGTCCATGCATAGTTACGGTGTTCAGTTACAAGGCGGTACACTTGTAACTGAGAAACCGACACAGACATCTACCCACTTGTGTAGACGACAATACATTGAAGTACGAGAAAGAGTGTAATAGGACGCTATGAATGGTTTCATCGTGATGTAGTTAGGTGACTGCGCGCGAGCGTGCACGGGCAGAACTAACACGGTGCTTGCTGTTCTACTTTTATTTTATTTCCTCTGGCAGTCGCACGCACATGTCACATATTTCATCAACAACAATTCAAGGAACATTTTCAACTACACTTTTGTGCAGGATTATTTAGAACTTTTTTATATCGCCTATTTTGTCACATAATTTGAATTAACATATAGGTGCATCACGGATCTACATATAATTTATATTTAATATAAAATACATTATATTATTACTTACAGGATTGAATCATATATTGAACTTTACTTTTGGACTGACTTCAGCGTCTTTTGTGAGACGCGGAATATAGTCCACTAGCAATGAGTCATCTTTCCTTATCTTTATAACTAGAGACCGGAAAAATTCGCGGGTTCATTGACCTGTATGCTAGCCTCCAAGAATATATGTGTTCTCAAGCAGACAACAGCTGTTCATTAGCTGTTCGCTGACACTGTGAAATGGGGGCCCGCAATTAGTTACATTCATATTATTGGATGACCGACTTCAAGGAGATGTCAAATAAGTCAACGGCCAATAATGAATGTAGCATGAACTTACAGTTGCTGGAATTCTAGCTCGTGCCTGAATGAAAACGCGAATTTTTCAGGTCTCTATTTATAACTGTGATACAAATTATACGTACTGTACATAGGTTTTAGATAAAACATTTATTTTCTTTTGCTACAGACTCTCTCCTTTCATGAATAATAGCTTGCAGCTGTAAACAATATACTTTCATTTTGCCGGTTTGACCGCGTTTTCAGTTGTTCTGGGCGGGGCGGGATAAAACGAAGACTTATGTACGCAGTGTTGCCTACGTTATAGGCTCTGTATCACCACGTCAAAATTTCACATTCGAATTTCACGACAGTCGCTACAAGACTATATTTTTATTGCACACGTTGCGTTACTCTATTATTCACATACAAAGCAATTTAAGGGTGACCACTACAATTATTTTCGTAAAGGTAGGCGGTATCAACCAGCGTTTGCTTTGGTTTGTCAGCCGCATTAACATGAAGTTATAATTCTGAGTATTGTCAGTTCACGTCAATCAGATTTCACTTTGTGCGGAAATGGTTTTCAAATTGGATTTTGAAAGGCCTGTTTCTCTCTTAATACTACAGTTACTTATAAAGGGATTGTATAGTGTCTACTTGTTTTTTCACATGGAATCGCCTGCCGAAGTTTGTCAGGGTTTCTGAAATAGCCCTTATATATTATAACAATTCCGAAGATGTATCTTAGACCTTTTACAAAAATTTTGTTGTGCACAGTTGGCAATTCGCAAGAGTTTAGCATCAATTGCATCATGAATCAAGAATTTGCAAAAGGTTCCAAGTCCAAGCGAGCAGATTGTTGGGAAACAACAAAAAACCTATCATTGTGGACCTGGGAATGAAACAGGTTATCAATAATGGATAACTTGAAATTATAGAGTGTTTGGAATAATACGAATCATAATTTACGTAAATAGGCTTTGTTTTATATTTTTAATAAATTAATATACTTAGTGGACTTGGCGCCTTTGCAAATGAAGTAACGTTGATTCTAATAATAGCATATAAAACATAACATCTTGAATAGATATTAACGCAATGTCGGTATATTCTAGTGATAAAATAGTAATATGATACATATAAACATATTTTTCACAAACACACCACCACCTGGCACTTTATACCCCTAAAGCAATGCTATGTATTACACTATCAGAGAAAGCATAATGTCCTTGGTGTAGCTTATTGTAATCTTGGTATATGCTAGCGAAAAAAGCTACTGAACAATATGGAAACAGATTCTTCAAAGACAATAATGTAAGTCATAAACAAAATAATGCACTGTTGGCACATTCAAGGACATGTCTATTAGTCTGTGGCAGACCAATGTAGTACATTGTCGTAGAATGTGACTGCTTCATCATGAACGGCAACATATCGCGAATGGCTTCAAGTTTTTATTTTTTAATTGGTACAGTTCTATTTCAGTAAGCATTACAACGGGTCTCAGCTGTCCAGGGAGCTGAAGATTAAAGGTATGAAGCTGTTCATGTACTTCAACAACTTTTTAAAGTAAAAATCCACAATGCCCTTGTAATGCCCATATCATTTGTCATTAACAAAAGGGACCAAGTCCAGAACTCGGTACCCTTTGCAAATTCCACACATATTTACTAGTCCGTTTAACGTATTTCTTGTATAGGACTTGGTTTCTTTTGTTATTGACTGCCAAGATAATGCACTGGAGAGTCGAAATCTCGTATAATCGGAATTTTCTCAAAAAGTGGACTTGGTACCTTTTGCAAATTCCTGATTCAATTGAGGAGTTTGCCGGAATAAAGGCTTTAGTAAGCTAAGGCCGTTCTTCAATCAAACAATTTATCTTGTTCGATTATGCCCATAGAAGACACCTACAAATTGTTGTATCTTTATCTAAATTCTTCGCCAAGTTATGAATTTTTGTCCTGACCTGTGCTGGTACCATTATGTTATTGATAATTTGTTTTATCTTTGACTGTTTATAGTAACTACTAGTAATCTGTGTAATGTAAATAGATATTACTTATTGGTATTAAGAGAAAACAATGTGAGACAAACGTGAACAAAAATAACACGAATTTCTCCAAAACATTTACCTGTCATTACCTCACAATGCACTTTTCTTGCTAAGGCCTTTATTCCAGCCAACTCCTCAGGGTGTTCAATGTATGCATATCTCTCTTGCATTTCGATGCAGCCCTCACTTTGTACGGTGTCTAGCCTAATTAACCATCAGCAGGAGAATGTCAGCCAGTTTTTGCGTGCACAATATTTTTGTCGGGCTGTGTTTACCGGAGAATTTCAAGATCTTTCAAACAGTGTAGAATTTTCCCATTATTCATATATGATACCTAGACAGCATTGTTTATCGCGGTAACACTTGACTGTTCGCTGTGTTTCAACGCACGTTCAGTTTATGAAAATATTACTGGCTTTCGCTTATACGCAGATCTGTTACCCTATTTGACTGAGCCAATAAGAATCCGGGTATTGTAGTATTTAATGCATGTCATTTGTTTGCAGACGTTGTGTCAGACGTGTATTTTACAATCATACATTTCACCAGGAATTATAGTATTTTCAAGGGTATGTGGGCACAAAAATGTTTTCGTGATATACCATAATCTCTAATGGTACCATTTCAAATTTTGTAGTCCTATGAACCCCATTTCGACTTGCAGAGTATGTAGTGTTGGATAATGAAGAATATATTTATTGACTTGTATTCAATTTGCTGGTTGTAAGACTCTATAGAGAACAAGTTCATTTTATTTAAGTGGGATTTACGTATCATCGACAAGGAAATAACTAGAAACAACTGGGAGATGAATCGGCCTTGGTCCTTTTGGAACCATTCCAACCTTTCTTCTGGAGTGATTTAGGAATGTTACTGAATTTCTAAACCGGGATGGTCGGAGCCAGGAATCAAACCCAACCCCACCTGAATATGAGTTTAACGTCCAACTGTTGCGCCACGTCACTTGGTACAAAAAGAGCAAAGTTATGTAATATTACGTCTCTGAAAAATTTCACATTTTATGTATACAGTAATTAAAATCTTATTCAATGACGTATAAAAAAGTGTGGTATACCGAACAGATGATGTAAGTTTATGTAAGCAAATAATATTACATTCGAAATACGGAAGTGTGTGCATAAGCCTGACTTCGGTAGAAACACAAAATTTGCATAGTTGTAACGTATTTGTTTATCCGTGACGCAGCGCTCATTTTCACACGCAAGTTTTGCCAGATTAAATATAATTTCCGCTCCGCTCATTTATTTTTTTACGCCACTAGACCTGGTGAACTGCACAAAATAATGCGTTGTCGGTGCAAAACCCTCGCTTGCAAAACCATCACGTTCCAAATTAATCGTCCAAGCGGAAAACAAAAGCGTGCTTCATAAATAATTCCTCGATAGTACTTAACAGGACGGAATAAACGGGGGAAGTAACGTTTATTTCCAGTACAGCCTGCATACAGTGTTGCGCTATTAGATGTTACCTACTAAAATGACCCCCACAGTGGGAAACATTTCCATCAGAGGGGCTATTCGTTACGTGTGACAAAAATATCTGTCTGACATTTTAAATGTTTCCTAAAGAGTTTATAAACATGTAAAATCTGTTTTTTTTACTTATCAAGTTCTGATCGTTTTTTTAAACGATTCAAACAAAAGAATCAAGATGAAATTTTATTAAATGATTGAAAACATATTACACTTACATGCTAATAAACACTATAAAATTACACTTGCTGGTAACCATTACTTCAACATTTTACGCTTACATACTAGTGAACATTACATCAACATTTTACACTTACATACTAGTAAACATTACTTCAACATTTTACACTTACATACTAGTAAACATTACGTCAACATTTTACACTTACATACTAGTGAACATTACTTCAACATTTTACACTTACATACTAGTGAACATTACTTCAACATTTTACACTTACATACTACTGAACATTTCTTAAAACATATTACACTTACATACTAGTGAACATTACTTCAACATTGTACACTTACATACTAGTGAACATTACTTCAACATTTTACGCTTACATACTAGTGAACACTACTACTACTTTACTTAGTTACATGCTAGTGAACACTACTATTACTTAAAACATATTACACTAACGTGCTTGTGAACACTACTATTACTTACGTGTCAGTGAACATTACCATTACTTTAACGTATGGCACTTAATTGCTAGTGAACACTGATATTACTTTAAGAGTTTACGCATACATGCTAGTGAACATTACTTCAACATTTTACACTTACATACTAGTAAACATTACGTCAACATTTTACGCTTACATACTAGTGAACATTACGTCAACATTTTACACTTACATACTAGTGAACATTACTTCAACATTTTACACTTACATACTAGTGAACATTACTTCAACATTTTACACTTACATACTAGTGAACATTTCTTCAACATTTTACACTTACATACTAGTGAACATTACTTCAACATTTTACACTTACATACTAGTGAACATTACTTAAAACATATTACACTTACATACTAGTGAACATTACTTAAAACATATTACACTTACATACTAGTGAACATTACTTCAACATTTTACACTTACGTACTAGTAAACATTACGTCAACATTTTACACTTACGTACTTGTGAACATTACTTCAACAGTCAACTGGGATTACTTGGGACACTAGGGGTTACTTGGAACTTGTAAGTATATAAATTTCCGAATTTGGCAGCTACGATAGCAATAAAAGCATGTACACTTTTAACTTTACCAGTAAACAAGTTTAAATAACCGTAAAACCATTCATTGAAGTCTGAAATATAAGCATCAAAAATTCTTGCGAAAATGTCCCAGGTTACAGCCACTGCCCGAAGTATACCTGGTTGACGGTACCGATTGTTAAGTCACATTTACGAGAACCTGGTGTAGATTTACAGCTCCGGCCATTCTGATTTAAGTTTTCCATGGTTTACTGAAATCGCTTCTGGCGAGTGCCTGGATAGTTTCTAAACGAATAACATGGCCGATTCCTCCCTCAATCCGTATGTGTGTGTGTCAAATTGCGTGGTATCGACTCTAATGACTTCGCTGTCAACGAGAGGTTAAGCTCGCTTACTTTGCCTTGAAAAGCGTGAGGGAAAAACATTTGATAATTTAATTCGTTTAACATCACATTAGGTGATTTAATAATGTTTAAAATTTAAAAAATATTTACAAACGTTTTTATTCCACGATCTCTTGAGTTATAAACGGTGTATTTATTATTGAGCTACGGGAAGACTGATGTGATATATTAATAAAAAATAACATAAATTGTGTTAGGCCCCCTTCATACGAGACAAGCGATCACGGCTATCAATCTCCGCATCTCTTAGAAGTGCATTGTTTAGTTTGAGAGCTTTCAAGTGAGGCGACTGCAGTCCTGCAGTCACTCGAACAGGCAGCAGTCATATGCAGTCGCTAACCATCACAACTGAACGTCCTAACCTGAATTCTTACGACTGGATATGCAGCGTGTGATCAGATACACGTGTTCTTACATTTTTGTCAAATTACGATGGTTAGGTCATCTGACTCCATATCATACCGCAGTGCTATTATTTCACTTCACTCATCAAACATGTATACAAGTCAGTTTACAACTTTCTCTAAAAAAAAATATATATATATATATATGTCATCAATATCATACAATTTAAAGTTACCGTAATACATCATCTCATGTGACTGCAACATTTCTCTAACAAATATGGAAATAGAAAGGACACGTTTCGTAAATAAACTGCGCTGCGATCTACGGACAATAAGGCCAGTATCCCATATGTGCAAGGCTAAATTCGAAAAGTTTTATTTCTGGCTGGACGATATTAACCTAAGGCCATACAAACATGTTTGCTCAATAAGTGAAGTTAAAACTCGGTTTCAGTCGTCATATTGAATTTTATTATTTATCGCTTTTTTTGGAATTCTGAAAAGAAAAATGTTAAATAGGTGACTACACCGCAAATTCGGTTTACTTTGTACTATAGTTAAAGCATGACTGTTGAGCTGGTAAAGCATGAATATAAAAAAAATTTGCCATACAGATTGCGGTCTGATTATATATTAGCAGCTAGATCGCAGGGTCTGTACTGTAGCGAAATGTAAATAGAATTTGAGGTATAATCGCATATTTAACATATTTTCTTAGAATTCCCAAAAAAGCGAAAAGTAATAACATTCAATATGGCGAGCCTTAAGAAAACGCATGATACGACTGGTCGGCGCTGGCGAGTGGCGTCTCGCAATCTTAGCTCTGACCTCACACTCGCGATTAGTGGTTTCGTTTGAGCGAAACAGATGACAAACGTTGATGTTACGAAACGTTCCGTTGCCAAATTAATACAAAAAAAATGAACACCGAAAACCTCATATACGAAGTAGAGAAAAACACTGACAGTATACAGAAATAAAGTAGAAACAAGAAATGCATGGCACAAAGTCATAACGAAACTCTTTCCTGAGTTTATTGTAATGCCATCCTAAGAAAAAATAATAAAATAGGTAAGTTAATTTCATTATTTTTTTTACTATTTCCTGTACGGTTTTGCTTTGTCGAACGTAAATAGAATATACACATATTTGGTATTCATACCGTTATTATATATAATTTGTAAAGCAAATTCTACATAGGGCTTAGTTGTGTTAAAATGAATTATATTAAGACCGAATATTTCTATTTACACAAAAATTAATGTAGTTCAGCGTAGAGTAAATATTAACACTTTACGCTAACCAATTTTTTTTTTCAGTACATACTTATAAATGAGTATAAATTAGTTGGAAAAAGTGTAAAGTATTTCTTAAATGTGCAATGGGTTTTTCAATTTTACAAAAATATGACAGCTTTGTTTACGAGTATTAGTTGTGCATGTGCGATGATTTCTCTGATACGTAACCATTTCCTTACCACTAACGACTGTGTTTTTAAATGTACAACATATTGTAAAAAATATAGACACGGTTCTGCTTAATGTACAAAACATGTTTGCTGAGTAGCGTACAAGAGTTTTGTGTAATTGTTCTAAAAAGGTTCAATTTTCCAAGGAAGTGCATCTTTCGAGCTTATAAAATAATTGGCGAACATATCTCTAGCATTGCTTGCAAATCTTGATGTAGGTCTTCCAGTAGGTTTCATATGAAGCAGTTCAATTGTCGATGTATCCTCAATGCGAATCCTGCTCCTGTAACTCACTAAGTTGTGTAACACACGTCACACACTTACTATGTCTTCTGTAAGTTTTTGGTCAAAATTCAATTGTATATGAAAAATATGCCAATTGTTTGCATGCTTACCAAATGTGTATTCGATATATCTTTATATACGTTTTATCTCAGAAATTTACCTACATACGCGCGTAATAAATGTTTAGAAAGTCCAAAACCTTCTTCCGTAACAAAGGCAAAGGGCACAGGTCTATCGAATCCTATGTTTGATTCTTAGAACTGTGAAGTCAGATGACTTTTCGTATGCGTCTACGTCTATATATTGTAACCTATTTAATACATTACACAATCCAAGAAGGAGAGTTGAAAAATAGTTCTTGTAATCGTAATACGAAAAACAGCTATGACCAGATTTGACTATGCGAATGTATTTGTCACCCACCGTTCATGTACAACATGTGAAATTCGTCCTTTCGTTAAATTGTGCTGCAGTTTGCAGCCACAGTTCTTCTGTCAGTTGATGAAAACATTTCAGCTTCACTTGAATACAGATTGCCTTGCAAACCTGACGAACGATGTTAGATATAGTAGATATACCTAAAATATATCTGATGTGAAGGTCTGTCGTTGTGCCTGCATCCAAGTTACTGAAATAAAATCTACATAATACTAATAATAAATTGAAAATAGACACTCAAAAATACGCATTTTTTAAAACATATTTGTGTACTGTATGTTGTAGCAGCTGCTGTACAGAAGAAACTGTACAGAAGAGAAGGAGAAGTATCCAGACATGCTATTCAAGAGAACTTCTGGAAAAGAAAGCAGAACACATGTGATTCTGACACTAGTGGCAGAAAGCAGCATGTACAGTACGGAACAGTTTTTTTTTTTTTTTTTTTTTTTTTTTTTTTTTTTTTTTTTTTTTTTTTTTTTTTTTTTTTTTTTAAACCGTGACAAAGAAAACTACTATTATTCTGGACGATGACTGTGGTTGAGATGCTATTACTGAAACAAAAGGAATATAAAATGTTATCTCAACACATAAAGAAGAAAACAACCAAAAAACTTTGTGAAAGAGAGAGAAAAAGAAAATTATATTATTAGTATACTGAAAAAAATAATGTATATTTGAGAAGTACTGCCTCGGATGATAGATATAAGCACAGGTGTTTTTTACTTATCTATTATTTCGGAATTGCATAAAGATCCCTCGTGAAAGAAAACTGAAGCCTAAATCATACATAATAATGGATATTTCAAACGCTTAGTGTGTACACCAGATGAAACAACCATTTCAGTACAATAACGGTAATCTGCAGATCCCACTTCAGTCTGTCCCACAATATTCAGCCTTGGTCTGCCATATTCTAAACTTGGTCTGTCAAGTCAGTCGTCAGAAATCTTGCACCGCAGAGCGGCTATTCTGTGAATATTTCGTCTCCTGTATTTATTTCATCCCATGTATTAAGTTCACTAACATAATCAATATGCAGCCAGTTTAGTGACGTGATTCGTTTAAATCAGTAAAACACTTCCTAACATTCGTGACATGGTCCTACACTTTCTTGTTTTTGTTAGTAGTGTACAATTTTTCTTATAGATTTAGAATTTTTATGTACTCACGTGTGGCCTACCATACTCTAGTTACACAATGGCATTATGCTGTGTGTTCTATTGAGAAAATTTTCAGTGACTGACTCTTAAAAATAAACCAAGACTTATTTCATTATCTTTTTTTTTCACTTGCTCGGTTGCCACTTGTCAATTAATAAACGTAATAAGTTTATTACTTAAAATTATTATTTTTTCTCGTTATATAAGGTTAGCGAAGGAAGGAAAGAGAACCACTTTTATTATTAATGCATTATCATGCGTATAAGTTTGTCATAAAAATATTGATTTAATTATTACTTACCGTACGGTCAGAGTAAGTTTTTATTTTCCAGGAATACTTTTTCTCATTGTTGTATCATTTCCTTAACGATTTGAATCCGCGTAGTGCAACAATCCGCCAAACAAGTTTTGACGCTCGGTAGTAATAAAAAAATCTCACAGCTTTTCAAACAAACTGTATTAAAGACCTCTCTCTCTGCTATCGCGTTTAATGCGTTATGCACGTGTCTTCTAGAACTTCCAGAACTGCAATTCCTCTTATTTAGGCCTATCAAGTGGAGAAAATTAGTAATTATATATTTGCATGGAATAGTGCCAGTGTTACTAAAGAGTACATTTTCTTCTTAACTACCTTCTAGAAAACAAATTAACATTATTAAACGAAATAATTCACAGAAAACTACATTTCACAGGCTATGGCTTAAGGCACATAAAACGCATTACAAAATAGTTGTGTATTTTAAAAATAAAATTTCTCCAAGTAGCAAAATGTTTTCAAATTTCAGAAAATTTTTCTTAATACAGAAAATAGTTGTAATGAGTTTTATATACAAGCTGTAGTCCGTGGCATGTAGTTTGACTGTGAATTACTTAGTTTCGTTATGTTCGTTGGTTCTGGAGGGGTGTACAATGTAAAAAAACAAGTAAACGTTGGATTCCAAATGCCGTAGTGGGAAAAGTGGTTGAGCTAAATTTATTTTGTAAGACGGAAATGCGGTCCCAAGTAACTTCTACAATGTGAACACTGTTTAATACAAATATGAAAATATGATTATTCCCTATTTTAACCCCCTTAAGAAGCAAGAGGAGCAGCAAAACTTCTTCGTCCCTGGACGTCATGTATCGAATCGAACTACGCTGGCTGACGCCTCAGACTAGACGATCTGTCACCTGCGCTTTATACACAGTCAGCAGCGAACACGACTGACTGACCTCCTCGCTTAGTCACCGCGATGATTCTCCTCGTGTGAAAGAGGCCTTACTATCAGGCACGTATTTTATATCTGTTTACGCTGACATAAAGGCATATTAGCTCAACTATACCGTGTTTACACACGATGATTTTAAGTCAAACGTTGAGAGATGACGGGAAAGAACAACTGTAAAGGAATGCTAGACCGGATATGTCTTAATGAAACATCCACTACTACCTTCTATGGCCATTATATAGGTTGATAAGAAAATTGCGTGTTAATTTTTTGAAGGGACTGTCTTCATATTTAGAGGAACCAAACATATTACATGAACACAAATCTTAAAATGCATAATTTCTGCACTTTTACTGTGGAATGGTATTGAAGCTATTATTCGAAAATTCAAACCAGACGAGTCGTATTTAATTGTACGGTAGACATTGTATGGTGTAATATTCCACACTTGTATGATCCAGTCTACGAGCCAATCACTGTAAGTCATGAGTAGAGATGATGGTCTATCGTAGGAAAACCTGACTGTTTGTTGGGTTTCAAAGCACGTTCAGTTGATCAAAATATTACTGTTTATTTGTGTACTTAGAGCTGTTACCCCGTTTGACTGAGCCAATAAGAATCCCGCTATTGTAATAGTTAATTACCATTATTGGTTTGCAGACAGCTACGTTGTGGCAGACGTGTATCACCCAATCATACATGTTGAGAGAAACACAGCGTTTTTAAGGTTATGTTGGCTCAAAAAATGTTCGCGATATGCCATCGTCTCTAGTCATGAGACATGTAGTACAGTGTGTTCACACAATTTGTGTACCTCTAGATGTGAGGACTTTTCCCCCCAAAATATTGTCGCGTGATTTTGGAAGACTCTGTATTCTTCTGCGTGGCCTTACTGCTCCAGTGTACAGAATGTTACTGAGAGACGTGCCCTTTAATTGTTTGAGGATGCTTAGTGTGATATGTCAGCATAATGAGTTTCCATGTACAGTTCTAGCGTAAAACAACACAATTATATTTCGTTCCATGCAACATGCAGAGTCTTACACAGGTAAAAATATTATTATTATTTTTTTCGGTTTTACAATTTCGAACTAGATCCACTTTGCACGAGAAACTCCTGCACGAGAATTAGTGCAAGATGGTTATCTTGCATGAGACACTCGTGTGTCCTTGGTTCGAGTAGATATTCTATTCGCGGACGTTTATTTATATATCACTGGGCGGTAGTATGCTATGCTTTCGAGAAAAAAATTAAAAGCTGTGTTTAGAAAAATTAGGGATTGAAAGCAACAAATCCATCAAAATGGAAAACTGTAATTTTATAATGTTTAGTACGATAATATCCAGGATTCTATACTAAACAATTCACCTTTTAATTTTAAAATAATTTAACTATCCAAAAACCTCTGCGCGAGTGGTTTACGGATGTTGAAATTGTTTTAAAATTAAAACGCTAATACTTTTTTTTAATTTCGGTTATGGTACGAAAATTATAAAAATTACTGTTTTAAATTTTATGGATTTTGTGAATTCGATTCTTTATTTTTCTAAACTCCTTTGTTAACATTTTACTCGAAAGCAAAGCATACTACCGTCCAGTGCTATATAAATAGACGTTCGCTATTAAAATTTCTACTTGGCAAAAAAAAATTAATTGAAATATGATGAGTAGTTTAGATATTATCGGCGATTGAGTATTCCAGTCGTCGCTCGACATCAATGCGCCTTAAGGCAGTCGAAGTGCTCATTAAAACTGTCACGTTAGCAACGTCACTCTTCATAGTTTTATGTGACGAATACATGCCTCCCTAACACTCCAGACGCATGACAGAGCGCGTCGAATCGGTACATTACGAGCAGCTCTTAGATTTTATTCAGTCGTTTATGGGCCCTGAAAGAGCAGGGTCACGATACTACCAGTTCTCATTGTATAATTAGAAACCTCGCCACGGCAGCTCGTCGCGTTGTAGAATGGGATGCGCAGATGTTGCCGCCGACATACGCGAGTTGACAGTTTGCGTAGCTATAACTTGATATCATTGCAATCAGGAAGAATACCGCTATTTGCTTTTAAAAAAGTACTCGAACGACATATAAAATAGTTTAAGTTTTTAGTACACTATATTTGTGACTAATTTTCGACATAAAATAGTTTATTTGCGACAATTTTTGTAAACACAAAGGTTTTATAATTTTCGTCATGTAGTTAGCTCGTTGGGTTATGATGAGAAATTATGGTGTCTCGCGAATGTGGATAATACCAAATTTGCACTTTTTGCATTACCTAGTGTGTATACTATGCACCACGGTCGTAGAAGTACAGGTCTGGACTCTCGCCTATCTACCTATGTATTTTGCTTGACCCCCTTGTTGTTTGGCTGTAGTTCGTCAAGTTACCGAGAATGTCGTACTTTTTGGCGCTGTAATCTGGGCGTTTTTCCATTGTTAAATTTATAAAGTAAATAAAGGTTGCTGGAACCTTTTCTTAAATTTGTGAGCGATGAAAGTATTTCATAAATTGATAAAAAAAAATACGTTTTGATAAATTGTTAATCTTAGCGGAAAAGAAGTGGGCGGAGTTTAGTACGATCGCCCTAACATCAGCGCCAATAAAACTCAATATTCTCAGTAACTTGGTGAACTACAGCCAAACAACGAGGGGGTCAAATATCCAGGCGAGTGTCCAGACCTGTTCTTCTACGGCTGTGCTATGCACGTTAAAAAATGTTCGTTTCATATTAATTTCACCCTCGAACAGCCTTAAACGGTAAAACTTGAGTGATGAGACTTGGCAACCTTGCATCTGCAAGCGCACCCAGCTGATGGTAAACACGGACGGAAACTAGCCGTGTTATTGAAAACGCGCGTAATCACCGCTGCAATTTGCCGTCTGTAATGAATAACGCCGAGCGACAATGCACTCTGCGCGACTAATAATTCACGCCCGCGCAGGCCGGGCGAGATGCAAAATGTAACCGAAATTGCCCATAGACGTCCATTATTGAGGGCGTCATTTGCTAGGTGAAGGGCTGGAGTGTGGGGTGGCTGGCGATATTGTTTTCGCGTCATTATCGCTGGGAAATTACCACGACCCGCATAATGAAGCCGGCAGTATTAGCTCCTGCGTGGCGAGTTGCGATCGTCCCTCGGGCGCGTTATGGCGCGTCACGGAGTATGCATTCATGTGAGAGGGTTATAAAACTGCGTGTGTCTGTAACCGCAGAGCGCTTGAAGCCGTTCAGTCAGGTTTACCACATCGTTTTTTTTTTCTGAGTTTTTAACAGTTTTACAACTGCACGTCAACGGAATTGTGACACAGCCAAGCATTAAAAAAAAAAAAAACTTCCGCACACAATCCGAACATTTTGCATTTTTGAATAAAATTTTGTCCGATACTTACCGGTCGGTAGTTTTCGAGAAAAAACGGCCTCCGTAGCGTCGTCGGTTAGGCACCAGTATGCGAATGCGAGAGGTCCTGGGTTCAAATCCCGGCTGGAGTATGGATAAGGTGTTGTTTCATCACCTCACTTCACCCTCATTGGCTGTTAAGACATCGATGTTAAAGGGCCGTAAAACCTTTTCAACTTATTTTAATGCCTTGTAGTTAACACCCTTGTCTCTGCTTCGTAGTAAATGATTGGCCGTTTCTCCCAGCGATACACTCTACAGGCGGTTCGGGATAAAGTGAGCGCTCAAAAAAGCCCTGCTAAAGTTCTATTTTCCGCCAATTCGTATCTTTCCGCGCGTAACAACCAACGACAGGAAATGTCTAACCTCTCTGGACACGTCACTTGAAGTTTGCGCGTGTAAGATAAATTGTGCAGTCTGTAGATTACCTATATACTTTGATAAAATAATGTTTATTAAGTATATAAAATACAGGTATGTCGATTTCAGTTGATTTTGTTTCAGTATAGTTGTATTTAAATAGGAAAATGCGTGGAACTATATTGTGAAATTTCGTTGCCAAACATACAAACAGTAAGGGAACTACAGTTAATGTTGAAATGTATATGCAGTAACGGCTATTGATATTTTTCGAATGATACATTTGTAATGCTCAGTTTATCCCGAACGACGTATAGTCACAGACGTGTTGTGTCGCAGTTAACCAGTCCTGGTTGGCGCAGTCAACTGGCACCTCTACACAGACACACGCTGCAAATAATCACGCAGTACAGTTACAGCTGTGCAAGTAAAGCAATGAAGCTAAGTGGTGCAAATTTCTTCTAGCGAAACATACCAGCCCTTAATCGTACATATAAAAAAATATTTAAACACAGAATGTCATAAATTCGAGTGTAGACAGAAATCATAACAAACTCTTTGTAATATGGCAGTTTGTTCTTTTTCAGACAACATAACATTATTGCTATTTTTACTTTGTAATGAAAAATGCCAGGTGATGATACGCCTATTACATAATAACTTAATGTTGATGAACACCAGGACTTAACTGCTAACTATTCCAAGAGAAACTACAATGAAACAGACATCGATACCTGGCCAGACATACTGAGATCTCTATTCATAATGACTAGTTGATATGATTAAGCTGAGTAATTATTTAAATACATTAAAAAAACCAGCCATTATGTAATGTAGTTTACTAAGATTGCTGTTCATTGTGCCATGAAAGTTAGAAAAGTCCTTTAAAAAAATAAAATTCGGGCAGCCTAAGGTGAGAAACTTTTTACACAGGGTCTAAAAAAAGGTGCTATAAAAGCGACTGTTGCTCTGCAGATATTTAGGCAAAATTAAGTTCGATATCACCTTCTTGAGAAAATGGCGTCTTGGACGCCGAAAATCTCGAAGTTCTGCATGTCGCCTCCGATTTTGTAGCCTTAGGAACAGTAAAATCAGTATCTAGTCTTCACAATTTATGATTTGTACCAAATAGAATTTTGTATTAATAACTTTGAACAAAAATAGTATATTCAATAATATTTCCATTTACAAGCAAAACAAAATTCTCGTACTTCAAACGATTTTTTTTTTAATTTAAAAAATTATTGCTGCTCTCTTAGTTACATCAACATTAGCATAGAGTATGTGCTGCCATAGAGAAGTATAATACTGATCTGGCCAACATTAAATAAGTCATAGAACAATTAATGGATTATAAATACATATTGAATTTTGATCCTGTACACGTTACATAAATGCCCCGTTAAATTTTTTAAGCCGTTGAAAAAAAAACTTGAAAGGGCTTAAAAATATTTACAATTAAAAATGTTAACGTGGGCAGTAATATCAATACATCAGACATTTATGTCTATAGATAAGATGAAAAAAAATGAATTCAAATCAACATAAAACTTCTAGTGATTCAAGAATTTTACATAGTTTTTATCTACTAATGTAATTTAATCATCACTATTAGTTCACTGTGTCTTTATCACTTGGTGTGTAGAGAGATGCAGCAAGCATAATTTATTTATCGATCTTGGAAGTCGATACTCTGTATCGTGTGATTGTGCTTTAATGTGTTTGCCATCCTCATCCAGGCTACTTGCAGTATTCGTTGGCGGGAGTGTTGGTAAACACACGGAGATTAGGCTGCTATTAAACAATTGGCTCGTTCACAACGTAATAGTTTTTTTTATAAAACAAATTAATTCGGTGACTCCGTAGATAAACTTACTTCACTCTTTTATATAGTTTATACTGGCCTGGCTTAAAACTTTATTTAGAGCTTTAATTTGTTCAGCGTGTCTCTAGTGATCTATCAAAAGGGGGGAAAAATCAAGTACAACACGTTGAAATAAAATTTATATCATTAATCACAATATTCCACGTTGCAAAATAATTCTATATATTAAATTCACTAAGACCTAGTTTCTGGTAACAGTGGTATTCTCGTGAAGATCGTATAATAGCAATTTAATAAAGCTATTAAATAATACTGAAGTGAAATGACAAAATTCTTCAGTATGTAAGAATATACAATTATTAAACACTACGTAGGGAATATATTAAGAAGACACTAATAATTCAACATAAACCAAAATAATACGTCAATTAATTTGAAATAATACGTAACCCTGATTATTTACAACAAAATACAAATAGGAAGACATTTAAAATATCGAAATTGGAAACAAAATTAAATCTGGATCAACAAGGATATTCAAAGAAATGGAGAGAGAGAGAGAGAGATCATCAAACTTGAAATCAGCCACCTCTGGGACAAATTTGGTTAGAATATTTTTCTAAACTACTCAAATAGTTATGTTCTTCTTCAATGAGGATGCAGTTTCTTGGTTTCCCCTAAAAAATCCCTTCGGGGTCTGTCTGATTATAACTTTTCAGGTACGCTCTTTTAGTCTGTACTCATCTCAAGCAGATCTTGAAGTGAACAGTTCAAAACTGTAAGTTTTAGGAAGAGGAATCCCTTTTTAGGCGGTCAGAATACATACCAAATGTTCCACATTCACAAGCCTCCTTGTAACTTTCAAGTAAGAAATCCTTTTGTTTATAGGTTATTCATGGTAGCACATCTAGGGCATAAATAAACACAATATATACAGAGTAGTGCAAAAAAATTAATACAATACAGGGTCGCTCCCAGGCTGTAACCCTAGTAGTGTACATTCATACCACTTATTCAACACTAAATCTCTGCTATAATATAACACACACTATCCCTCAGTGGTTGCCCTTAGATGAATGTTTGATTATGAATAAGCAAATAAAACATTGTCTTCCCCTCTTGAAATAATATCCTTAGGCTGCTACATATATGTAGAACAAATATTGCTTCCGCAATCTTATACTTGTTGCACAGGGCTGTGATATAACTTCAGAGATGTTAGATTGTACCTTCCTACAATGCTTCCATCTGCTAGATCGGTCACCTCGTAGCAGTTGGGGTGCACTCTCCTGCTTACGAGATACGGGCCTTGATAGAGGGGAAACAACTTTTTTGTTATTTGTTCCCAGAATTTACTGATGGGAGATGCTCGTACTAGGACTAGCTGTCCGGGTTGTAATTCATTGATTTTGGATGTTTTTGCATATATACTGCGTTTCTCTGCGGCTAATCTCAGTCTCCCCTTCACAAATTTAGTGGCTTCCTCTCTCCATGTTTCTATATCTACAAATGTTGTCCTCATTGGTAGGTGGTTTTGGTAGGTAGTAGAATCCTGTGCTCTAGGATCTAGAGGTTCCTGGTTTTCAAAGTAGTCTTCGTGATGTGAGTATTGTTCCCTAGACAGGTCTGATCCCATGCCGTTTTGTACATGGTCATGACGTTTGATATGTTCAACATCATTTGACTTATGATATCTCTTGGGAGAGTTAGGGGGAGTTTCACGAAGGTAGTGTGCCTCAGTCATGCCCACTGTTTTTACATTATCCTTATGTGAATGCTGAGATCTTAGTTCTTGTTGGCCCATTTTGGAAGTCTTGTATTTATTACTCCTCCTCTTCTTGTGCTGGTTACCTTCCTCACTGCTGCTAGAAGAGTTACCACTGTTTCTGTGGCACCTTCCATCTCCTTTACTACTGCCTGACCATTTCTGGTTGCTAGGGTATCTCCAATTTGATTGACGCTTACAGTACTGGCTCTGATTCCAGAAACTTCCTTGGTGTGTACTCATATTCTGAACCTGTGGTGATGAATAGTGTCGATTAAACTGACGTTGGTCTCGCTGTCCTGGACCTGGGAACAAAGCCAGTGCTCGTTCTGGTGCATGGAGTCTCTCAGTATCGCGGTTTCCTTGCCTTTGCAATTTGTCTATCTGGTCAAATTCAAGTAAATCTCGACGAAATGCAGTAAGGTCCGAATGCTGACGACCTGCCCAATGCATTTGGTATCGGTACGGGAATTGGTGTAACACCATAGAAATAAATGCTTCGTCACTTATTGGGGGTTCAAAATGCGTTGATCAATCATAGCAGTCTGACAAGTGTGTTTCGAGGTTTTTTCCTCTGCCTGGAAAATACCTTTCTGCGTAGAGTTTTGCTCGCAGATTTCCTTGTATTTTACGGTTCCAAAACTGCTCTGTGAAGTAAGACACAAACTGGTCAAAATTGGACACATTTGCTCTGGCCACTTCCCACCAGTAATGTGCTGTAGATCTTAAACTCCAGCTCAAGCAGCGTAGTTTGTCTGCATCCTCCAGGTGGAACAGATCAGAATATTCTTCAAATTTCCTTAAGAAGGTAATGGGGTTTTCTCCCAGCTTCTCTTCAAAGGTGGGTTGTTGTTCTACCCTAAGCTTACTTGGGTGATGAGGCAACACAGTAGTGTTTTGTATGGTTGGATTTGTTTTAGTTTGTGATGGGCAAGATGAGGGTTTCACAACATCGGTCTCGTGAATGGATTCACCCAGTGAGGAATCAGATGATATAGAACTAATTTGTACTTGACGTAGGTTTTTTTCTAACTCATTGACTTTATTAATGAATCCACTGACCTGACTTTTAACTTGGGTAATCTTTATATCAGAGGACTTCTCCAGGTTACTCAAAATATTGCATACATGTTTGTCAAATGAGTCCAACTGAGATCTCACCATCTCTTTTGAGTAAGTTTTCTCAACTTGAGTTATACTATGTTCGATGGCTTCAAACTGGATTTCCACTCTTTCTTGTATACTGTTTACCTTGTCTGTTAGGTCGTTCAGCTGCTTAGCTCGCTCAGAGCATGCAGTTTCAACTAGAGAAATGCTACATTCTATAGTGTTTACTCTAGTTTCTAGTTCACCTAACTTCTCATTGGTTATTGTAGCCTGCTGCTGTAGTTGGCTGGCTACATCTTGTTTTATCTTATCACCAAGTCCTTCCAACCTATCAATTAGTCTCTGCTTGGTTAGCTCGGCTTGCGCTGACATATGCTGTGTTTGTGCAGAGAGCTGTTGTGTTTGGGTGGTAAGCTGTATTATCTGCCCAGATAACCCTAGAAACATGTTTCTCATCATATCCTGCAAACTTGCCATGCTAGGTTTGATAGTGTTGGTGTCTAAATAATTTTGTGGACTACTGTTGTAAGGATTAGTAACATCAACTGTTGCATACACTATTTCCTGAACATTACTGATTGGTGTGGATCCAGTAACCTCAATTTGTGAGTCTGGATTAAATAAGTTGTTAAAGTTCTCATGCTCCATTTCGAAATGTATGAATTCGGATGGACTAAAATTGGAACGGATGTTATCTCTAAGATGATAAAGAGTCTTATTACTACGACTCATTTAAATCTAAGGTTTTTAGGCGAAAAACAGGCTGCCTTACAGAGCTAACAGACTCGAGCCCCTAATGTTGCATGGCGCCAAGAATTATTATGTACCGTAATGAAAAATGCCAGGTGATGATACGCCTATTACATAATAATGTTTATGAACACCAGGACTTAACTGCTAACTATTCCAAGAGAAACTACAATGAAACAGACATCGATACCTAACCAGACATACTGAGATCTCTATTCATAATGACTAGTTGAGATGATTAAGCTGAGTAATTATTTAAATACATTTAAAAAACCAGCTATTATGTAATGCAGTTTACTAAGATTGGTGTTCATTGTGCCATGAAACTTAGAAAAGTCCTTAAAAAAATATAATTCAGGCAGCCTAAAGGTGAGAAACTTTTTTCACAGGGTCTAAAAAAAGGTGCTATAAAAGCGACTGTTGCTCTGCAGATATTTAGGCTAAATTAAGTTCGATATCACCTTGAGAAATTGCGGTCTTGGACGCCGAAAATCTCGAAGTTCTGCATGTCGCCTCCGATTTTGTAGCCTCAGGAACAGTAAAATCAGTATCTAGTCTTCACAATTTATGATTTGTACCAAATAGAATTTTGTATTAATAACTTTGAAGAAAAATAGTATATTCAATAATATTTCCATTTAAAAGCAAAACAAAATTCTCCTACTTCAATCCATTTTTTTTTGTTTAAAAAATTATTGCTGCTCTCTTATTTACATCAACATTAGCATAGAGTATGTGCTGCCATAGAGAAGTATAATACTGATCTGGCGATCATTAAATAAGTCATAGAACAATGAATGGATTATAAATACATATTGAATTTTGAACCTGTACACGTTACAACTTAGAATATAGCGACAACATTTAAATCGAAGCAACAGACGAACCTCGTTTTGTATTTCAATTAAATCACTTTACGTGTACTAATGCCTTATACTAACATAATGAGCCACAGTTCAACATTCTAATAAAGCTTAAATTTTGATATTTGTTTAAAAACGTAAGGATTATTATTATAACTATGGTGTTCGATTTTTTAAAGATTACGTTGCAGTTATTAAATTTTTTTTCGTACTACTTTCTGGCAAAATACAACAAAATCATAACCAGATATAAGATTATGAAGACTAATAGTTTGAAAATTCAAAGTCGTGAGGGCCCCGTATGGCTAGAGAAATATAACGTGTTAGAGGTCTAGATGTTCTGGAGCAGTGTGATCTGTGAGCGCTCGTGAGATTCATCGTAGCATCTTGTTGCACGTGGACCTAAGCATACGCTCCAAGTGCGACATTCAAGGTCACCGAAAACTCATGAAGTCATTTTTAATTTCACATTTGGTTAAGATGATCTCCACTGACTGTCATTCGAGAGCGACAGATATAGTTAATCGTAACGGTCATTATACAGTCTCTATATCGTGTTCTCGTGTAACACCTCTCTCTACCAGAATATCAACATGCTTGGCAATACTGTAGTATGATTCATAGTAAATAACTTACTGTTCTCAGCTTTCAAAGTCGGTATTCAAACTATCTGTGTTTGGTATCAAATAATTACGAATCATATTTGTTCCTTATTTAGATTTCCAATTAAAATTTATTTGCATTCTTGTCTAAAAGCATTCGTGAGTAGTAACAAGTAAATGTACTGCATTAACAATAGACGGCAGCATCATTGCTGTGTTATAGCTTCTCTAGACGAAGAGATAGCAGCGTGATTTAGTTTTTAACATGTTAAAGAAATTATTAATGGACTATTTTCGTCAAAATATAACGCCTATTTCCGTTATGAATGCTTCAGAACCAATACTGTGCGAGAAAACTGTCTTCAGGCTTCTTCGTCGTAACAACTGCATGTAGGCCCTAAAAATACAATTTTAGTATTTGATTATGTGTTCGTATCATTCAGTCGTTCACATTTTACTGAGAAAAATTTTTATGCAATCAGTTGTAAAAAAAATATATGCTAAAGAAAACGATTTGCGTTTTCTAACGTTCAGCTAAACGTTGTGAAAAGCGGCTCGAATTATATTTTCTCGCAAAGTGTTATTTTTAAATTATTTTTTTAAAAATAACTCGATGAGTTAATATTTCATACATTAAAATTACTTTCTAGGAAATAATTTTGCAATAGTACGAACACTGAATATTATCATTTTATATTGGTTATGTTTTCTGACAATGTTTTATGTTAAAGTGCATTATAAATGTATTCGAAATAAATATTTTACAAACCAGAGCATGGCTCATTTGAAAATATCACTTTAACGCAAATAGAATTTTGTGATTTAATGAATATTAATCAATGTAAACTGGAATGTTTTTAATTATTTTAGTCACAATGTAACATATAGTTTCTTTATGTTACGAAAGTCGGTAATTTTTTTTTTTTTTTTTTTTTTTTGGTTAAACTGCTTGAAGCAGGAATGTTAATATCTTTGAAAGCTAATAAATACACCTTTGCTATAATTTAATTTAATTTGCATTTGTCTCTGGGTGAATCAGTTTATTTTATGTTCAGTGTAAACTCGTAAAAGTTTCCACAAAATGTAACTTTTTCTAGACGCATATTTTCTTGCTTCAGTGTAGGATTTTTATTTACTCCGACCAAGCTATCGATATGTGGGGAACGTTTTGTAGAGAGCTGATAGTTATGTCAACGAGGAGGAAAGAGTAGTGTAAACTAAGGAATGGAACGGTCTTCGGAATAATTGGGAATAAACGGAAGAAAAATGTATCACCTTCGACGATATTTGATATTGTATGTGAATTTAATCAACCAAATATGATGAATACTGTTATTCAATTCACTGCGATGGTCTCGAGAAGCCTCAAGAAAGGAAATATCAA
Organism: Medauroidea extradentata; assembly: GCA_003012365.1. Taxonomy (NCBI): domain Eukaryota; kingdom Metazoa; phylum Arthropoda; class Insecta; order Phasmatodea; family Phasmatidae; genus Medauroidea; species Medauroidea extradentata. Next base: position 26,001 of record PNEQ01010861.1, read on the forward strand.
ATTATTTATGATATAAGAATATTACTTCGAGAGGTAAGAAGAACTGCAATATTTTTTTTTGAATGACTATGCCGACGCTAGCTGAATTGCAGTTCAGAAGGCTGAGTTGCCGTCCAGATTGGATTCCACGACGCCCGGGGAAGAGATTTTGATACCCAGATCTGAATCGTCGTCTCGAGGGGTCCGAGGAGACGTCTGGAGCGGAGGTCGTCGTCCAACCTGGTTCTATAGCCTAGTGAGGGCTACTCCTATGCTGTTCCAAGGCATATTCCAGATCCCGTTACTCACGTCGGGAGATGTTTTTTAGCAAAAAAACTACCGATAAGGTCAACTGCACGGACTTCAAAGAAGTATACACCACGGCAACTCATGTTATTTTGCTCACTGATATCGAGTATTTAGTGATTAGTGCAACAAAACCCATAGCAGAACCCTGAAGATCTGAAGAGTCCATCATTGGTATTTGCAAGATGTCATAAGGAAATCTATGATAAATATCGTACCCAATTTTCCTGACACTAGGTTACACAATATTGTTTTAATTTCATTTGTACACCTTAACATCAAGTTAATTTTAGATTTAATTTGGGGAAGCTAAATTTCTCTCAGCAAATATATTGCATCACACACTTTACCAGCTAAATAAACAGTAACTTCTACAATTCAAATTTGTTTCTTTAATCCACACGTACAGTTTACTTGGTTAATGGCGCCGGTCCTTTACACAACACATTACACCCCTTTAAAAATATGTGTTTGTTTATACAGACGTCACAACAACAAAGGTGTGTTGCCAGTTTTAAAGTTTTTTAATGTCCCTTAGCAAATTATTCAAATGCTTAAATAAAATTTTGGCCTCATTCATTGGAGTGACCAATACATTTATGTCAGCATTGTATTTATAACAGCCTCGAAGTGCAGACAGTTAAATGTGCAAGCCTGTGTAGTCAAATGTTTTTTTTCTTCCAAAGGAAATTTTTGGAAAATAGATTCCGAAAAATATTTGTACTGTAAAACTACACAGTATTATAGCAAAATGTAGAAGAAATGCTTTGAACACAGCAATATATCTGTATATTTGAATACGATTTTATTTATTATTTACACATACTTACATATATATATATATATATATATATATATATATATATATATATATATATATATATATATATATATATACACATACACACACACACACACACACACACACAGGATGTTCACAAAAAAACACCAACAAACTCCGCAGGTGATTCCTTTTAAAAATAAAGCAGGAAATATTAGTCACTTTGTACTTAACCGTAATATTAAGGGAGTAATTTGCCTTTGAAAATCAAATTTTGAAAGTTTGTTTTCCCCACAAACTTAAGACTGATTGACGTAATCTCACAAAACTCAAGATATTACTCAATGACAATACGGCCGACAAACCAAAAGTAAATGTCAGTTGATAAACTCAACCCTTGCGAAAATAAAAAGGGTGGCCACCCTTAAATAGCTGAAAACTTTTTTAACGTAAGGATAATCCAACATTTGAAAGTGAATTATTGGGTAATGTGAACTTAGTAATAAAAATCGTCCTCCTTTAGCGACTTTCTAGGATGCATAGTTTTCGTGCACTACGCACGTCAAGTTTTGGCGTGGTGACACAGAGCCTAGTGTGTAGGCAACACTGCGAACACGAGTGTCTAGTTTAATAAAATAACTGACTATTACCACTTTTATTAATGACATTTCATTTTATCCTCACAAATTAAACATATTACATTCAAAATACATTTTAGTAATTTCAAACACTGTGAAATAATTTTATTTCAATAAGAGTTACGTTAAATTATTTACTCACATACTAATTTCAAACTTATTGCTGATTTTTACATTGCGTGAATCTTCTGCATTACGTTATTGTTTCACATTTACTTCATCGACGTTTGTTAATTTAAAATATTAATTTTTACTAATTAATTGGTAATAATATGGGGTAGTTTTTCCAATGGCGGGTGATCATTTAGGTGACCCATTAGTATTTTTTTACCTCGTGCAAACTGGAGGCATCTTTCCGAACCAAACACAACTTTTGTGAAAGTGATTATTTTACACCACGAAGCTGTACTTTCAGTGACGTGAAATGTGTTTTTAAATGTGACGACACTAATCACCTTTGAAGTATACAAACTTCGTTCCACATGGACTATTACTTTTTCCACCATCAGTAAGTGTTTAGTTCAAGGTAGAGTACAGCCAAATTGTCTTTAAAAATTCATTACTTTTAGACGGTTGCGAATCGGATTATACAAGTCAGATTTATTTGGTAGGTCTTGGGCCTCTCTATCACTCGCCTCTTTATTGACGCCTACTCCCGGAACACCATATATATATATATATATATATATATATATATATATATATATATATATATATATAGTTACAGGGATCAATTTTTGGTTCGTTGCGGCAACTTAAAATATGTTTAATGCTGTGTCTTGGCGTGGCTCTTGTGAAAGCTTCTGGGCGCGGAGGTTTATTCGAGTCCGGAAAATTATATTTCTGTATGCCTGAAGTTTTGCACAATGAGTCATCGTTTAGCGCGAAATACGGGTTAAGTGGAGCACATGTCAGAGTGTCAGTTTATTTGTGATGGTTGATTGCCGCAACAGACGCCGGCCCACTTGAATGTTCTGGATGGCTGGTCGTGTTGCAAAAGGCGGAATAAGTTAAGTCAATATAATGGGTTCTGCTCTCCTCCTCGGAGAGGCTTTTGAGGCATTTATGGAAAAATTCAAATTATTTGTACAGGCACTTTCCGAATTTGTAACGAAACTACGAAATATTTCTAATTGTTTCTGTCGAGTCTAGTGATACATTTGTAAAGCTTATATTTTTGTATAAAATTTTGCAAACGTAGTTGAAAGTATTTTATTTGCTAATTTCCTGGCTAGGAACACATAAAATCAACCTCTCGCTGTTAAAGTTTTTTTTGTGAAAGTCCTTATCTCTGAGAAATTTTAAAGTACGTCCCCAGTCACACCCGTTATCTATCTATATATATATATATATATATATATATATATATATATATATATATATAAGCGGAGATCAGTCAGTCTTGTTCGCTGCTGATTGTGTATAAAGCGCAGGTGACAGATCGTCTAGTCTGAGGCGTCAGCCAGCGTAGTTCGAAACATGACATCGAGGGACGAAGAAGTTTTGCTGCTCCTCTTGCTTCTTAAGCGAGTTAAAATAGGGAATAATCATATTTTCATATTTTTATTAAACAGTGTTCACTTTGTAGAAGGTACTTGGGACCGCATTTCCTTCTTACAAAATAAATTTAGCTCAACCACTTTTCCCACTACGGCATTTGGAATCCAACGATTACTTGTTTTTTTACTTTGTACACCCCTCCAGAACCAACGATCATAACGAAACTAAGTAATTCACAGTCAAACTACATGCCACGGACTACAGCTTGTATATAAAACTCATTACAACTATTTTCTGTATTAAGAAAAATTTTCTGAAATTTGAAAACATTTTGCTACTTTGAGAAATTTTATTTTTAAAATACACAACTATTTTGTAATGCGTTTTATGTGCCTTAAGCCATAGCCTGTGAAATGTAGTTTTCTGTGAATTATTTCGTTTAATAATGTTAATTTGTTTTCTAGAAGGTAGTTAAGAAGAAAATGTACTCTTTAGTAACACTGACACTATTCCATGCAAATATATAATTACTAATTTTCTCCACTTGATAGGCCTAAATAAGAGGAATTGCAGTTCTGGAAGTTCTAGAAGACACGTGCATAACGCATTAAACGCGATAGCAGAGAGAGGTCTTTAATACAGTTTGTTTGAAAAGCTGTGAGATTTTTTTATTACTACCGTGCGTCAAAACTTGTTTGGCGGATTGTTGCACTACGCGGATTCAAATCGTTAAGGAAATGATACAACAATGAGAAAAAGTATTCCTGGAAAATAAAAACTTACTCTGACCGTACGGTAAGTAATAATTAAATCAATATTTTTATGACAAACATATACGCATGATAATGCATTAATAATAAAAGTGGTTCTCTTTCCTTCCTTCGCTAACCTTATATAACGAGAAAAAATAATAATTTTAAGTAATAAACTTATTACGTTTATTAACTGACAAGTGGCAACCGAGCAAGTGAAAAAAAATGATAATGAAATAAGTCTTGGTTTATTTTTAAGAGTCAGTCACTGAAAATTTTCTCAATAGAACACACAGCATAATGCCATTATGTAACTAGAGTATGGTATGCCACACTTGAGTACATTAAAATTATAAATCTATAAGAAAACTTGTACATTACTAACAAAAACAAGAAAGTGTAGGACCAAGTCACGAAAGTTAGGAAGTGTTTTACTGATTTAAACAAATCACGTCACTAAACTGGCTGCATATAGATTATGTTAGTGAACTTAATACATGGGATGAAATAAACACAGGAGACGAAATATTCACAGAATAGCCGCTCTGCGGTGCAAGATTTCTGACGACTGACTTGACAGACCAAGTTTAGAATATGACAGACCAAGGCTGAATATTGTGGGACAGACTGAAGTGGGATCTGCAGATTACCGTTATTGTACTGAAATGGTTGTTTCATCTGGTGTACATACTAAGCGTTTGAAATATCCATTATTATGTCTGATTTAGGCTTTAGTTTTCTTTCACGAGGGAACTTTATGCAATTCCGAAATAATAGATAAGTAAAAAACACCTGTCCCTATATCTATCATCCGAGGCTATACTTCTCAAATATACATTTTTTTTTCAGTATACTAATAATATAATTTTCTTTTTCTCTCTCTCTCTCTCTCTCTTTCACGAAGTTTTTGGGTTGTTTTCTTCTTTATGTGTTGAGATAACATTTTCTATTCCTTTAGTTTCAGTAATGTCATTTCGACCACATTCATCGTCCAGAATAATAGTAGTTTTCTTTGTCACGGTAAAAAAAAAACTGTTCCGTACTGTACATGCTGCTTTCGGCTACTAGCGTCAGAATCACATTTTCTGCTTTCTTTTCCAGAAGTTCTCTTGAATAGCATGTCTGGATACTTCTCCTTCTCTTCTGTACAGTTTCTTCTGTACAACAGCTGCTACAACATGCAGTACACAAATATGTTTTAAAAATGCGTATTTTTAAGTGTCTATTTTCAATTTATTATTTGTATTATGTAGATTTTATTTCAGTAACTTGGGTGCAGGCACAACGACAGACCTTCATATCAGATATATTTTAGGGATATCTACTATATCTAACATCGTTCGTCAGGTTTGCAAGGCAATCTGTATTCTAGTGAAGCTGAAATGTTTTCATCAACTGACAGAAAAACTGTGGCTGCAAACTGCAGCACAATTTTACGAAAGGACGAATTTCACATGTTGTACATGAACGGTGGATGACAAATACATTCGCATAGTCAAACCTGCTCATAGCTGTTTTTCTTATTACGATTACAAGAACTATTTTTCAATTCTCCTTCTTGGATTCTGTAGTGAATTATATAGGTTACAATATATATATATATATATATATATATATATATATATATATATATATTAGTTATATATAGATAGGTGCATACGAAAAGTCATCAAATTTCACAGTTCTAAGAATCAAATACAGGATTCGATAGACCTGTACTCTTTGCCTTTGTTACGGATGAAGGTATTGGACATTCTAAACAATATTACGGGCGTAAGTAGGTACATTTCTGAGTCAAAACGTATATAAAACCACAGACTTTCTGTGCACGCAGATATATCGAATACACATTTGGTAAGCATGTAAACAAGTGGCATATTTTCCCTAGACAATTGCATTTCGACCAAAAATTTGCAGAAGATATAGTAAGTGTGTGATGTGTGTTACACAACTTAGTGAGTGACAGGAGCAGGATTCGCATTGAGGATACATCAACAATTGAACTGCTTCATATGAAACATAATGGAAGACCTACATCAAAACTTGCAAGCAATGCTAGAGATATGTTCGCCAATTATTTTATAAGTTCGGAAGGTACACTTCCTTGGAAAATGGAACCATTTTAGAACCATTACACAAAAAAAATATATATATATACATACACACACACAGGATGCGGAAAAATTGCACGCCTTAAATGTAGGAGTGGCTTGGGGGTACTTAAACAAGTATTTTGAAGGAACCGTGGGTTTCCGACTTATCGTTAAGTTGTTACACGCGCCCGAAGTTACGCGTCATGGATTGCCTACTTCAAGGTGCGCCTTTGATTACAACTGAGCCAGCGCTGTGAGCCGTCAACACCTGTGCTTTCTCGCCGATTTTCGACGTGTGAATTAACATAAAGTACGCAGAAAAATAAAAAAAATAAAAATAAAAAAAAAAAACAAAAAAACGTTTTACCCGGGATGGTGTTTGTAATATAAAATGGCAAAGGTTTACAATAAATGTTCAGAGTTTCTTCCACCGACATCCCGGCAATGTTCACATCGACGTAACGTTGATTGGCGAACACGTTCGAACACACCGGCCATGTCTCTAATTGTGGTGTACTGCTTCCACGATTCGCGCTGCTAAACCTTCCTCGCTTTCAACAGGGGTCGCGTAAACAATGTCTTTGATAAATCCCCACAAGAAAATATCAAGGGATTGTAAGTCATAAGAACGTGGGGCCACCTCACCATTCCACCCCTTCCGATCCACCTGTCACAAAATTCTTCTGTAAGATGAGCACGCACTGCCAATGAAAAATGGGCAGCACAACCATCGTGCTGAAACCACATTTCACGACGCACATTTAACGGCACTCCTTCGAAAAGTTCTGGTAGCACCTCTTGCAGAAAAAATAAGTATTTCGCACCGTTAAGCCTTGGTGGGAGAATGTAAGGCCCAATTAATTGATCGTGCACTATTCCCGCCTACAAGTTGACAGTACAATGTTTCTGGTGTCCACGGGTGCGCGTACCATGAGAATGTTCGTAGTTCCACAAATGATTATTATTGTTATTAAAAACTCCTTCCTTCTCGAGTGAATGATGCCTCAGCCGTAAACAAGACCAGAGATGGAAATCTTGGATTTTGGGCTCACTGTCCTAAAAACCTGTTAGAAAAGTGACTCCGAAGAGGGTAGTCATATGCACGCAATGCCTGCACTTTCTGAAGACGGTATGGATGCAAACTATTTTCGTGTAAAACATTCCAAACTAGGCGTTGATCAACTCCCATTTCATGAGCAACTTTCCTTGTGCTGATCGTCGGCGTTTCTTCAAATTCATTAAGTACTTGTTCGTCAAATTCGGGAGTACGAACTCGTCCGGGTGCTCCGACGTCATGTCGTGTCCCGACAAATGATACGGTGTCTCGCAAACGCTGGTCATTATTCGTGAACATTTGTCTGCTCTGAAGTCTTCTGTTTGGGAATTGTTGTTTATACATCGTACGCGCCTCCGATGCGTTGCCGCGAGCTGCACCATACGCTTGCAGCATGTTCGCTAGCTCAGCAAAAGTGTATCCGTTTCCTATCCATGATAGCACTCGGGTCGGTTCGTTAGACGCACAAATAGACGAAAAACAAGCACTCAAAACAATGAATCAACGTTGCGCGAAGACTAAACCAAATGAACCACATTAAACTGTCCACTAACTCACACGCCGTTCATTTAATCACATAACCGTCCACTTAATCACACAACCGTCCACTTCAAAACGTTGGCTAACTGTAAGGCTCCTTTTATGCATCCGATTCGTGTCGTACGACAGCATACGACAAAAGTCGGACCGACTGTAACTATGTCGTATACGACACAAATTGTGTGTGTCCGGCGAACAGATATGTCGTTCCGGCAATGGATCTATAGAACGAATTGACAGTGCTGACAATACAACCTTGTGTGATGGATCCCGTAATACTGTATGCTGCGCATACGCATATGTACTCTAAATGACGGAAAAGAAGATGGTCTGTGCATCCCATTAACAGTGCGAGATACGTAGATATTGCGTTTTTATATAACTTATATGTTTGTGAAGCAAAGGGGTTGGCAGCACTGCAACACAAGTGCCGGACCGGTCGCAACTCGTCCGGCTGCATGAAAGCACCCATTTACCGTCATGCATATAATATACGAATCGTACGACATTTCTTGTCTGTCCGTTGTCTAAAACAATACGACACGTTTTACACAATGGACCGGCACACTTGACGCACGACAGTGCATGAAAGGTCTCATTGCTTCCTAGGTATTTATAAGACGTACGTCTTTCTGCCGTATACTGTCATACGACAGAAATCGGATGCATAAGACAAAAGTCGGACAGAGTGTAACTATGTCGTATACGACACAAATTGTCCATGTCCGGTGAACAGATACGTCGTTTCGGCAATGGATGTACAGGACGGTTGGACAGTGCTGACAATACAACCGTGAGGGATGGATCCCGTAATACTGTATGCTGCGTATAAGCAAATATACTCTAAAAGACGGAAAAGAAGATGGTCTATACATCCCATTAATAGTGCGAGATACAATGACAGTGCGTTCCGTAACTTATATAACTCTTATGTTTGTGACGGAACGGGGTTGGCAGCACTGCAACGCAAGTGCCGGACCGGTCACAACTCGTCCGGCTGCATGAAACCACCCATTTACAGCCATGAATATATACGAATTGTACGACATTTCTTGTCGGTCCGTTGCCTAAAACAATACGACACGTTTTACACAACGGACCGGCACACTTGACGCACGACAGTGCATGAAAGGTCTCATTGCTTCCTAGGTATTTATAAGACGTACGACTTTCTGCCGTATACTATCGTACGAAACAAATCGGATGCATAAAAGGAGCCTAAGTTAATTGTCACGTCCTGCACTGGTAACAGTGCAAATAGACTGCGAAAGGGTTATACATAAACTGTGACCCGACCTAATTCAAACCCACACCAGCTCATCTACCCGCTTAGACTTCTTAGGGAAGGGGTAAGAATGAGAGGAGCGTGGTCAGTGGCCAGCAGCAGCGCGGGCGAGGCGCTTCACGAAAGCACAGGTGTTGACGGCTCACAGCGCTAGCTCAGATGTAATCAAAGGCGCGCCTTGAAGTAGGCAATCCATGACTCGTAACTTCGGGCGCATGTAACAACTTAACGGTAAGTCGTTGACCCATGGTTCCTGTCTTCAAAATACTTGTTTTAGTATCCCCAAGCCACCCATACATTTATGACGTGTAATTTTTCCGCACCCAATATATACTATATACACACACACATACACACACATCTCTCTTTCTTGTAAATTTTTTAGCAAATACCCGTAGTCTCAGTAAACTATTTTTGGCAACCAGTTTCCATAGATTTTTTTTTTGTGAAAAACGTTTTGCTATACCTGACTGACCGCGGAGTGTTATTTTGTCACGTATTACATACCCCTCAATAACATTTATTCAATTCGTGCCCATATGTGTTTAGAATTTATGTTTACCACTGTAAACATTTTTAAACATTCTTCTTGTATTACCTGACAGAGAAGTGTTTTAACATAACACAGTGAAAAAATGTTGAGTTTTCACCAGGAATATCTTGTAAAGTAATGCCGAAACACCCATCAGTTTAGGCTCTACAACAATATCGTAGGTAATTAAATAGGTCTCAATTTCTGAAACTACTTGAATACATTTTTATGTGTGACACCCAGACGGTACCCTCAAGAGCCCCTGTAGTTTATCATGCTGATTTTTCCGCACTTCTTACTGATTCAAAATTTGGCAAGATTTATTTAAAAATATTCCGATAGGGACTTAGCTAATTACTTTACCTTTGACTGCGCACAATGTGTTCGGAATATTACAGCAAAAATATGAAATAATTATGCAATTTATTAAAAAACTTAATAAACACTTAATAATTCCTAATTCCAATCAAGTCCAATAATACACTACTAATAGTAAAATATAACGTTTATACTTATATACATTACCAGCAATTCGTCATACTCTTCGTTTATCATACAAATATGAATAATTTCAATAAAAGAGGTGACAGCCTCTTAAAGAGGAGTGACAGTCTATAATAATTTGGATTTATGTAGTTTACATCATAACTCTGGTTCCAGAGTCATTATCGAAAACGGAACTTTGTTAGAGAATAAAATATGTATTGATAGACAGTGCTGTAGTGCCAAAATTGGTATAGGGTATACTCAGGAGCAAGGTAAAATTGGTACAGGGTACATTCACGAGCATGGTAAAATTGGTACGGGGTATACTATCGAGCAAGGTAAAATGGGTACAGGGTACATTCACGAGCATGGTAAAATTGGTACAGGGTACACTCACGAGCAAGGTGAAATTGGTACAGGGTACACTCACGAGCAAGGTAAAATTGGTACAGGATACACTCACGAGCAAGGTAAAACTGTACCTTGCTTGTGAGTATACCCTGTACCAGGCATTTCTTGGTACCAGGTCGCCAACACAAGGAAAGCAGAAGGTATATTTAGGGCCCTGTAGTTTTCGCGAAAAGATTTTTGCCCCACTTTGTTTCAGTGTCTTACGTGCACACCTGCAGTTCAACTTCATTGCTATTGACAGAGTGTTTTTGTGCAGAGTCGTTATTCATTTGACTGTGCCAATCAGTACACGGATAACAGCGGCACATCACGTCTATGATTTGCTGGTTTAACCTCCAGACCCTGGGTGTTACGGTATCCAATCACTGACCACATAGCAGAGATGCAGGTGCGCACGTAAGGCACTGAAACAAAGTGCTGTAAAATTCTTTTCGCGAAAATTACCGGGCTCTACGTATATTGTACTGGGCTAAATTAACGAGAGGGTATACGGCGTATACCCCCGACTACAGCACTGTTGATAGATATTCTGATGTTAAAAGTAATTGTCAACTTACACTGTTATAGATTGTTCCTACATAACCGAGACCTGAGCAAGCAGCTGACAGACGTACACTTGGAGCGACAGCTGGGCGTGTTATAGTCTGTGAAAGCGTCCTGGAAAAGGAGGGGGGGGGAGTAGCAAGGAGAAACGTTGACCGGAGGGGAGTATCTGATCTGTAAGTTTAGAAGAGAAGAACTGACAGAAAATGCGAAAAGACGCTTCGCTTCTTGTCGGTTTTCTCATTGAGAAGTACGTTACTAAAGGGTTTTATTACAGATCTGTATTCACAAAGGATGCATATAGGTTACTGTTAGTAAATTATTGGTTTAGTAAAATTTTATGTACTGTAAAAAAACTGACCTGCAATACAATAAATCGCTGAAATCACATTTGTTTTATAATCGTATTGATAATCCAGTAACAAAGATGCGACCTTTGCGTTTGCTTCAAAAACTTTTACTGTCGTAAGTGTATTATTCTTTGAGAAATCAGAACAAACAAACTATACTGAAACTGTGCTAATTTGTGAACTAGGAACGCTTCTTAAGACATCTGAAACCGTCGGAAGATACTAATCAATATTCTACTCAGCGTGTTTCTACAAAATAGACTATTAAATGCATTCCGTATATACTAACTTTTTAGTAAAACTTCGAGCGAGATGTCGCAACGGTAAAACGTAGTTAATCGCTCTAGGCGAAGTCTTCGATGGATCCTTAACAAGGGCCATGGCAGACTTTTCTCCCATGTTTTGTCCTCGTGTAGCTATAGTTGTGTGTAACCGGCTGTAATGACTTCGCTGTCGACGAGACTTTAAACCAAACTAAATAAAATAGAAGAATAATCATCGAGCCATGATCTGTATCTCAGTGTAGGTAGAAGTTCGGTAATCACGTTCTCGTACACATTCCTCAAAATCTAATAAATTTGAAATGAGAGCTAATGTATGCCTCCCTGCTAACCTACCGGGAATCGTGTTCAGATTCCACCTGTGTTCTTCTCCTAACGACACTGACCGCGGAGGGGGGGGGGGGGGGGGGGGGGGGGGTTGGTGAGTAGGGTTGAAGAGGTCACGTGACCTGAAAACCGCAGTGGGTGCCGAGTGCAGGGAATCACCTCTTCAGAATGCCGAGTGACGGTGATCTATCTTGGCGCATTGCGTACTAAGGGCCTCTTCCTGAGTCAAGCCACCTGCAGTAGTACTATCTTATCGCATTTATGGCCGCGCTACGCTCGTAGAAATCATAACCGTACCACTAAATATAAGAGTTGAACTCATTCTCTCATATTGTTCACGCTACACTCATGCATAGTTACATAGCCAACCACAATTATCCTCCATTCTAATGTGCATGTTATATTCATCCATAGATGATGGTGATGATGCCCGGGGTAAGGTTAATTCTACTACAGGTTTGAAAGAAAACGTGTATTCTTATGGGAGAGCTTGGCACAGGGAAACATTCTGCCGCAAGTTGGCGCTGCAATCGCTGAGACTAATAAAAGATGAAACAATAGTGAAATAAGTATTGGTAAATATACAAGTAATTTAATTTTAAAGTGAAAAAGAAACCATTTTGGCTTTCAAATTATCAACTTTAATGTAACTTAAAATTCAGGAAACCTCTGTGATTGGTCAGTTTACATCTCTTAGTGATACCAGCGCTCAAGCGGCAGAAATTTTCCCTGCGCCAAACTTGTAACACTGATCTTTCTAACCTGTAGTAGGACTAACCTTACCCAAGGGCTGGTTTAATCTCAGTGGGAACATATGAGCCGCAACTAGGCAAAGGTGATACTGCAACAGTTCTCCATTGTCTTTCACAGTATGAGGTTGAGGGGTCAACACAACAATCATGAACCCGAGGAGGCAATTGTACATGCGCCTCTCCGACTGGAAATCAATCCCGGGGCCCGTGGCCCACCGACCAATTTGTTAATGTATTTTTAGAAAGTAAGCATGAATTAGGTACTGTTTATTGTAAAGTAATGGCTACAGCAAACCTGGAACTGATTTAAATAACGCAAATATATTAAAAATTATTTTTTGTAGGTAAGTGAAACATTGTTGTAGAATAAGTGTAAACATTCGGTTTTCGTATGGCAGTTGTTACAGGAAGTTTCTAAAATTGCTTTGGTAATGGTAATGGGTATAAATGATTTTTTATCGCCAGAATGTCTTCAGCCGTCATGTCCTTAAAAACGCTGAAATTTTTTTTTATATATATATTATTGGATGATAACTGTTCAACACGGCGTAGCTGTCTGTAGACCAATCAGAGGTGTCAAATCTGACACTAACAGAAATGTCATTGGTTGTGTCAAAGAAGAGTAAGTCTACCAGTAGTATAAATAAAGCTTCCGACATTCTGAACATATGTTGAAACATAGCATACAGCTAAGTTTTAACGCAATATTTATCCAGTCTCTAGTAATGGGTATGGCTGTTGTAATGGTTATTTGATTGTAGCATGGCCTTTACGTAAAGTCACGAGGTTAGACTGGGTACAGCAATATTTCATCCTTACGAGTTTAAGACTGTTCAAAAAAATTCTGGTTTTAAGGATTGTGTATTATTTCGTAACATGACTATTAAGTAGTTTCAGTTAAGTAATAATAATATAAAATGGTACCAAAATACTATTTTGACATAAATAAACTTCGTTTAATTTAACTATTGTACGAGTAATAGCAATAAAATATAATAGATCATCTGAAGTATTTATTGGATCCACCGTAATGTCATAAAGCAATTATCTTTCGAACCTGACTCTTCACTCATATGCCGTAAGGGTGGCTGCTGTGACAATTTCATTAAAAACATTAAATTGAAACATGGGCAATTAGAAATGTTTTTGTGTCTTACTGATATCGAGTATTTAGGTTTTGTTTTTAAATCAACTCAGTGTTGGGTTTAACACTATTTAATTAAATATTTTAAGTTTAATTGTGTTGAAAGTAGTTTTCCTTTCTAGTTTCCGTGGTATTGGATGTTTCGAATACAGAAAATTTGGCGAAATAGCTTTGTACAGCAAATCTCATTAAAATATTATTTGGTGCACTTTATAATGCCAAATTTAATGTAGCCTACATTTTATATATTGGTAAATATAAAATTATAAATACTATTGTCCTTAAAATTCATTAATATTATCGTCAATGTCTTACACAAAAATACCGAAACGCGGTATCTTAATATCAAGCTATAATACTAACAAATAATGATATAACTATCACAAAGTAGACTAGTAAAAAATGTTGTTTTAAATTAATGTACATATTGAGTCGTTCAATAAAATAGCGCAAGTAAATTCATACATAATTAAGAGCGCTGTCTGCCGCAACGATCTGGGGACAGCAAGAATGAATTACATGTTAATTTAAAACATATAAGGTTAGGTTAGCCCCCAGTATTTATTTAACCTACAAAAACGCCACATCTGACTTTTTGTCCACTTTGGTGAGGCCCAAATTGCTACAGGATCTATTTGGCCTTTTTTACACTACTTTGAAAACTGTGAGCAAGTAAGTGTTTCCGTGTCCAAAAACACTCGAAACACACATAAAAATAACTTTTTTCTCACATATACGTAGTCCTGTGGCGATCTTTTTATATGTTTGACGCAGAATATGGTTCTTTTCCCTAAGAGGCATGAAAAGTTGTTCCCATACACTTCACATTTTCAGGAAGCAATCAAATGTATACAGTGATGTAAGTGATGTTACCAGACTTGTACAATAACAATACATAACAGTAACCGTTTTGACTATATGATACTGCTTAGGAAGTTTGTACTATGTATATATAAAACCTCTCCAGAGCTCTGTGGTAGGCAGTAAATTTAAAAACCCTTAAGTTTCACGAATACATTTGAAGAAAAGTAATACTTAGAACTCTTGCACGTGGAAATTACTTTCGTGATTGAAGTCATTTGTCTGTAATGAATTTGTCCAAACATAAAGTATGCACGAACACTCTCATCGACTACTACGTAAACCTTGTTAGATGTTAAACTCGCGACTCATTGGAGCAGCAGCCAATGGGTAGGGTCGGTGGATTTCACTAACATATTTTTGCACCACTTTGTTTCATTGTCTCACGTATACTTATGCAGCTCCGCTTCACGGTTATTGGTATCGTATTGTTTGGTGTAAAACCATCACTTATTTGACTGAGCCAATGAGAACAAGGCTAGCCTACTTGATAACACACGTGTGTAACTAGCGGGCAGACCCCAGGACCCTGAGAGTCCAGTTATTAACCAAGAACCAGAGGCGCAAGTGTGCATGTAAGGCATTGGAACAAGGTGGTGAAATATGTTTCCACGGAAACTACTTATCCCTGTCAATGAACAAGTCGCTGAAGACAGAACTGGAGAGTCCAACAGGTAGGTCCCTCAATACGAGAAGTCTCCGTGTCTCTAAATGTCGTATCATGTGACTAGAGTCGTGGTGTTGTGTCCCATTTGGTTTCAATGCCTTATGTGCACACCTGCAGCTCTGCTTCATGATTAGTGGTTGGGTGCTTTAACGTCACTCTTGTCTTGGGGTTGTACTGGCCAATCACGGACGTATGAACAAGGCCGGAGTTAGGTTTCTAGGCGCCCTAGGCCCGCTAGGCTGAGCGCCCCCGCAGCCTCTGTTTACGTCCTTCCTTAACAACCGACTTCCTTTTCCTATTTTCACCACCACATTACTTTATATTTCTCTCCTCTGTCCTCTAGCTATGTGTAGTAATAGTAATAACACAATTATAATTGCGCCTTATTGTAACACAGTTATTTGAAAATATATAACTGAATTGGCCGTAGAACATTTTTAGTGTCGCATCGCTTTTGTCGTGTAACTTTGTGACCTCTGTGGGCACATCACCTGATGTTTGCGCTTGCAAGATAAATGTGCAGTCAGTATGAGCCGATACGGTTTGTTTTAAAAAATTTACTAATAATGTAAAATTCAATTATGTCGATTTTGGCTGAATTGGTTTTAGTATTGCTGTATTTAAATAGGAAAATACGTGGAACGATATTGCGTAATTTTGCTGCTAACCATAAAAGCAGTAAAGCGACAGCATAACAATGCCAAAAGTAAAGCCATTTAAACATTTTCTACTCGTCGCCGTGTTGGTACTTGTAAAAATAGCGATGAGAAATTATTCGCATGTTCTGATAGACAAAAGTGCGCCCTTGTGAAAGTAGCACCCTATGCCCGGGCCTAGTGGTAAATACGGCCCTGAGTATGACGTCACAATAACCTCACTGTGGTTGGTGTAGTCAAGTGACAGACGCGTCTGACCAAATATACGCTGCCAATAACCATGAAACACAGCTGCTGAATTGCTCGTAAGGCACTGAAACATCGTGTTGCAGAAATCATTACGCGACAAAATCGTGACTTTACATATCACAGATTAATGACAACTGGTTAGCAATGTCAGTGCAATCATATATTACAATTATTTTTCAGCTGAAAATGTGTATATTGTAATTACACTACACGTAAAAATGCTAGAAAAACGGGCAAATTTAACTGAACAATTACTTTACCTTATAATACTTGCATTCACACACCCAAATGCAGTCTTCCATTATACAAGCATTGACCGGAAAAAAATTCCTTAATGCCTTCGTTACTTACTTAGGACTTCAGACCAACATTTTAAAACTTCTTAACTATGCACATTAATTTTTTACACTTCCCTGAAGTTTATTTCAGAGCGTCACAGTTTAACAGCGAAAGAGCGGAGGCGAAAATTTTATTTATGGAGCGGAATAGCGGGAAAGAGGGAATTATGGAACCTAGAGTTGATTCCGTGATGCTAACACAAAGGTGAGTTACTTTCATGCAGATGAAGTGGTTGGTAATTCTTTAAAACTGTGGAAAGCATAAATGAAGCATGAACTCACCTATGTTGGTCCCGTCATAATATTTTATTTTACTTTGTCTACCTTTTAAGAGCAAGGTTTTCTAACTCAGAGGAAATTGTTTTATATGTATTTGCGTGTATTTTACTCTCTCAGACCGAGCGAGGTGGCGCTACTGTAACAAGTTGTACTCTCATTCGGGAGGACCCATGTTTGATCCCCGGCTCTGGCCATTCTGGTTTCGGTTATGTATGGTTTCCCGAAATGACTCCAGGCGAATACTGTGATAGTTCCTTAACAAAGGTCATGGCCGACTCCTATCCTAATTCCTGTCATTGTGTCAGTGAGTCTGCGTCTCTAATGAGCTCGCTGCCGACGAGACGTGACTGGTGATCAAGACTCTCAAATAAAAAAATACAGGAATCGATAGGGGCGACACAGGTACCCATATCACGTCAACTTTCTGGCGCATGTCGCTGCATTGATCCTCAGTTTTCTTGCGGATAATTCACTGCTATTAAACATATTACGCAGACATATATGTGTGACGTTATATTAAAGACAAACGTGTGTTGCATGTTCCTATATCTATTTAATATTCTTCACCGTGATGTTCATATCCAACGAAGTGCAACAGTAACACTCAATTTTCGACATTTTCGCTAACGAGAAAGTCACTCATATAGGCTGTGCCAACTTTTTTATTAAAGTTATTTATTTTCGTATGATTAATGAATACTGTGAAAAATTATTGGCAGTGCATCTAATTATAATCGTTATATTTTATGATTAGTTGCGTTGCTAGTCTAAAGTGGTACTAGGAGATTATTAGTGAGAAATAATTATCTTTAATCTTATAGTAGCGTAATTAATTCATTATTACGTTTTAATATTCCGGAATCAAAATACATAATAACAGGCAAGCTAGTTAGCTAAGACTCTATTTAAATGTTTTCAAATGAACCTGGTCGAATTTCTACACAGGAAGTAACTAAGAAAATTTAGCATGATTAGTGAGACGTGATCTAAGGGCGCGGTCTACCACAATTTTCATCGCCATTTTTCATTTTTTATTTGTACCAAATATTTTTTTTTCTTATTTTAGACACAAAATGTGACTAAATTTGGCTCTAATGAAATTTTTTTACCTCTCATAGTTTTCGCGTAATGGCTTGTTAAAGTCATATTTTGCATGTTTCCGTTTTAACGACTACACTAAAACCAACTGATATACGAAACTCAAAAAAATCAAAGTGAATGAAGACATTGCAGGCTACAATGACATGATCATGAAATTAAATAATAAAAAATATATGAATTTAAAAAAAATGCTGAAACTGAAAATAAAAATTTTAAAAATTCAATAATTTGTTTTAAATACAAATAATTTTTATTCTTTAATTTTATGAGCATTTCATTGTAGCCTGCAATGTCTTTATACATTGTGATTTTTTTAATTAGGTATATCAGTTGGTTTTAGTGTAGTCGTTAAAATGGAAACATGCAAAATATGACTTTAACAAGCCATTACGCGAAAACTATGAGAGATAAAAAAATTTAATAAGAGCCAAATTTAGTCACATTCTGTGTCTAAAATATGAAAATTAATATCTGGTACAAATACAAAATAAAATAATGATGATGAAAATTGCGGTATACCGCGCCCTAAATGGAGAATATTTAAAGGGTAAACACACCTGTAACCTTATCTGAATGCAATGTCTAAGCAGGTATCCCTCACTCTCATTGAGATGTTTACGAACACAGCTTTAACAGGCGTGACTTAGTCTATGCTATGGCTTAGTTTACAAAAAGGCACTGTTTTGAATTTCACCGGTAAATATGATAATAATATACATCACATTTTTTAATAGACGAAAATTCTTCACTGGCCTTTAAGAGGTACAGATGGAAACCTATTTATGAACTACTGACAGAATCCTGGAGTGCATTTATGCTGTGGAATGATACAAAGCTCAATATCAACTTTTGTGAGCCCCTTTGCCGAAATAATAACATTTATCACAATGTAGCAGTAATGGATTGTTTTGAATCAACATTCTCATACATTTGGGCATGTGTTAATGTTTCTCTACAATGTGTTAGTAACTATGAAACGATTCGCGTCCATTTTTGTGTGAAATTCAATTTGTTTACATTTTTCAACAAAGATTCTGCATAATAGTTTTTAGTAAATATTGTTACAAACTTGCGGCCTAGGTACGTTTGGGGATGGAGGTCTTTGATAAAATAAAGAAAATAAAGCTAACCTAGTTTATTTACAACTGTATATACAAAAAAAATCTATGTCTATAAAGATATATCACAATAAATGGCAAACAGAAGAAACAACTACTACTTACATAAAGGATAAAAAAATACATCTACATAAGTTCTCTGTCTATAGAAAGGTTACTAGTCACTCACAATGGTGGACCCAAAGAAATAATACCGCAGAATCTTTCTGGCCTAGAATCACCTTCTTCCTCCTACTTGCTGCGGTCCCACTCGCTGGACGCCCTTGAACAGTCGTCGCAATCCAATACTCGTCACTATCACTTCAGATCACAC
>PNEQ01010862.1:0-24986 GCA_003012365.1 Medauroidea extradentata
TGATTATACATTACATTTTCTTTGTCATTGAAATAAATTACATTTTTTGCTACCAACACTATTTCGATTACATTATTGTGAGTTTCAGCTGTGGTATTGTGGAAGACTTGGTGCCTACATTCAAATAAAGTAATGATTATGTACAAGAACGCGTATATACATATATATATACATAAATAAGTAAAATAATCAATTACATTACGAAGAAAAACTACGTATAAATGTCGATTTTTACGAATGCATTAATGTGGTCACCTGTGTCAGCATATTTTGCGCTTTTGAGTCCTTGATGTACGGGAGTGGTAAGGGCGAGGTGGCAAGCACATCACGCCTCTCCCTAGCCTCTAGGCGTACGTCGCTAAACAGGCTTGCAGTCTTCTCGCCCACAACGCCCCTGTTTAACACTTTCTGTGGTAACCCTATCACGTAATGACGTAATATTAATAATACAGTTGAACTGTACAGCCCATTAAAAAAGGTTCTGAGCCAATATTTACATTCCTAGAGACAACCGCAAACACACCCATTTTCGCCGTTTTAGGCGCTTGGGCGCGGTATACGGCAACTTTCATCACCATGTTTTTATTTTATGTATGTACACTTTTTCTTATTTTTAACGCAAAAAGTGACTAAATGTTGCTGTTATGAAATTTTTTTATTTCTCATAGTTCTTGCGTAATTGTTTTTTAAGTCAAAATTTGTATATTTCCGTTTTAAGGACGACACTGAAACAAGCACACACATAAAACTGAAGACATTAATTTTGAATAATGATGTAGTAGGTTATAAGTTCATCTTTATTAAGACGACAAAATAAAGTATTTTTGTACTTAAATAAAAAAAAAATTCAAAATTTTCTTAAAATACAAAAAAGCATTGTTTTATGGTTTTAATATAGGTGAATTATTCACTACGAATTTCTTCAGTTTTATACGTGTGTTGGTTTTAGTGTCGTCCTTAAAACGGAAACATACCAATTTTGACTTTAAGGAGCCATTACGTAAGAACTATGAGAGTTAAATTTTTTATAAGTGCATAATTATCTCACATTTTGTGTCCAAAATAAGAAAAAAAACTAGTACAAATACAAAAATAAAAAACGTGGTTATGAATATTTCTGTTGATCGCGCCCCTAAACGGCTGAAAACGGTGAAAATGGGTGTATTTTGCGGTCGTCTTTAGGAATGTATTTATTGGCTCAGAATCTTTTAAAATGGGCTGTGCAGTTCAACTTTATTACTAGCGCAATGGTTTTGTCGCGAAAATATTTTTGCCCCCCTTTCTTTCAGTATCTCACATGTAAAGCAGCAGCTTTCCTTCATGGTTATTGGCAGCATGTCTTTGTTCAGACACATTTCTTACTTAACTGCACCTATCAGAATAAGAGTATTGTGACTCCGTACTTCTATAATTTGCCAAGGCAAGCGAGAGTAAAATCATCCAATCACAGACGATGTAGCAGAGCTGCATATATGCACATAACCCATTGAAACCTAATGTTGTAAACATCTTTTCGCCGTAAAATCGTGACTCTAGGTCATAAAATGATAGGGTCACCACATAAAGTCTTATACAGGCGTGTTGTCGGCGGGAAGAAAGCACGCCAGTTCAGCTCGAAATAGCCCTAATCTCATTGGCTGAGCTAGCTTTTCTAAACTAAGAACGGTGGTTTGCGAACCGCTGCGTAATGAGCAACGCGTGTTTTACCGCTGGTGCGAGATAAAACATGTTTTGACGTAGAAACACCCGCGTTGATGTTTGAGGACGGCAATTCCAACATTTGATGTTGCAGTGAGAAAAGTTGTACTCTCTTAATTCGAGCAAGCGCCTAGATACCTGCTAACAGCACTTCCTTCGTTCCACTCGACCGCGCTCGCTTATCCTCTCAGCCAATAGACGGGCGCCTCTGAGCGCGCGGAATTTAAACCTGCTCATTTATGTTTGTCTCTGCAAATTTGTAGGGTGTCATTTCCTTACACACATTCATCACTGGCAATCCCCGAACTTTGTTATATACATACAACACACACAGTGTTTCCAGGGGGGAAAAAACCGCACAATAAGCTGACCTCGCGAATCCTGGGAAAATTCGGAGACAACAATGTAAGTGGCAGAATGTTTTACGTCATTTTATTTGCACAATACGGCAACACTGCTCAGGAAAAGTCCCGTCTCTTGCGCTCCACGTCCAGGTGTTATTTTTGTACGTTACGTCAAGTAAACGTGGTATCGTATTGTAACATGCTAGCAAAAATTTACAAATAGGCAATTCTGAGCTCTTTGGGGAAGAGGTCTTATAAATAGAAATAAAAGAGATGAATTAAGTTATTGATTTACTAGCTCACAAAGCTTACAAGAAAACACGAAACAGCAGTCAACTACAAATTTCGCAACACCTTTAATTACGCACACACTAACTACTGTGTCGAAGAAACGTTAATTATCTTCGACTATTAAAGCAGAAAAAAACAATGTCGACCATCAATTAAAGACTACAAATCACAATAAAAAATTCTGCCATATATCCAATAAACAGCCTTTCAAATAGTGGCAGTGTACAACGTTAACACTCCGAAGTGATGATGGCTCACCATGTACTGCGCAGCACCCCGAGTGTATCACTGTCTTTACTCTTAAGGTCTTCTGTTCGACCCCGTCGCACACCTCCTTTCTGTCCGACGATCCGCAGCAGCAGTCGTCTTGTTTCGCCCAAGACTGCTCGGAAGGTATGTGCCAGCAGCCTTGCAGTAGACCCTGACGTCACCAAATTGTCTTCACCAGTCCCTCTCCACAAGCATAGCACCTTCTTCTAGCACGACCAATAGCGAACTCTCTTCAAATATGTCGATTTGGGGTTTATGAAGGTACGTATGTACATACATATCAATGTAGGTATGTATATATTTACGCACGTATGTATGTACGTATGTATGTATGTAGGTAGGCCTATGTATGATTTGGTGTTTCCTTCTTAATTTCCTTTATTTAATTTTTTAATTCATATACACGTTTTGTGTACCAATACGTATATGTACACGTTTTTAGTTATATAGTTTATAGTTGTTTAGAATTATACACTATTCTAAGCATAGGAGACTGGTAAAAAATGACTATAGTGTTTAGCTTAAATATTTGTATATGGGACGAGATTTTTGTCAGGTACAGAAATTTATGTTCGCTATAGACAATGATGGAATATGTCATCATTAGGACAGTACAAATATCGACAATTTCACTGCATAGTTATTTTAATATGGCGTGTAGTCACACCTTACGATGAATAAAATTGTTATTCACATGAGTGATATGGGCCCAGTGAGATGATCAATGTTACGTAATGTTTCAAATACATGCTGGCCACTGCTTGTGTGCTGGATCGATAGAGTAACGTAAAGTGGAGTAATTATTGAGTAAAGCTAGAGTAAAGAGAAATTTGGAACGTTAAAATGCAAATAAAGTGTAAATGTGCGTACATGAATATTTTGAATGACTCACAACTCTTTTCTGACAAACCATATTGATCCATTTTTAGGGCCACGATTTTGTCGCGAAAAGATTTTTGCCCCACTTTGTTTCAGTGACTCACGTGCACATCGGGAGTTCTGTTTGAAGGTTATTGGCAGCGTGTCTTTGTTCAGACACTTTTCTCATTTGACTGCACCAATCAGAATAAGATTATTGTGAGTCTGTACGTCTATAATTTGTCAAAGCAAGAGAGAGTAAAACCATCCAACCACAGACGATGTAGCAGAGCTGCAGGTGTGCACATGACGCATCGAAACCAAACGTTGCAAAAATCTTTTCGCCATAAAATCGCGGCTCTATCCATTTTGCTTACAAAACCCAAACGTCACCTTAAGAATATTCTTATGTTTAAATAGTAATGTATTTGCTATAAAACACCCGCGAACATAAGTACAAAAATGTCGATATCATGAGTAAAAAAATGTGAACATTATTAGTGAAATATTCGCCTTCTCAATAAAAAATACGAATCATAATGTACCCGTCATTTGTATCTTTCCACCCTTGTGTACAACCAACACATGCACATTTTATCCGAGTTTATTTGAACCTACGTGACTTTTATTACTTGTACAAGATGCTCAGAGCAATTATTTTTGAAGTTTTGGACATCATCAGAGCGAGAAGGATCTCTATTCTAGAGGTATCCGGACAGCAATAGAGTTAAGTATAGAATAAAGTTCCGGAACGCAGCTTTAATCAATTAATAAATAATGTGAATTTGTAACGAGTAGTATAGTGTAGACGCAAACATTGTGCGGGCCTGTATGTAGCAATGTTATATGTTCATCTAGAGGAAACATACAAACGATAAAAAGTGTAATTTCTGCAATGTTTTTAAAATGTTTTCTATATCGTGAACCATCCGTAAGTTAACTTGTCTAGTGCAAGACACGACGACGTACAATGACTTCGCCAAATATACATAGTAAAAAATTGCAGTATCCGTAATTTCCCGTAATCTCATATGAGGACGTCGCTTTAAGAAATCGTTAGTGTTATTAATGTGGTCGACTGGGCGAACGTGTAACGTTTTGTCTCGGTCCGAAAGTGGTGGAACCTGTAAGGACGCCACAGTACGCACATCACTGCTCAGCCTAGCCTTTACGCGCGATAGTGAACTGGAGTGTAGTCTTCTCGCGGGCAACTCGCTTCTGTGAGACAGTCTGTGGTGACCCTATTATTTTATGACGTAATATTATAGATGATTGTGTATTGTACACGACTATAACTTTTAAAAATATTCTGCGTTAGTATTTTTATACCTAAAGAAGCCCGCATAAAAGTCCATTTTCACCATTTTAGGGAGCGCGAAGACAATCTTGCAGATAAATGTAGGACCTGAAACTTGTATACACACGAGTAACGTTCTTTAATTGTTATTCATAAGCAGGCATAACTTACGTAATCTCAGCCTTTTTAGAACAAATAGTTACGGTCGGAGTTCAGCACGCCGTACGGTGTCTCGGGCAGACGACTACTGTAACATGCTACTTTCCCAACGAAGTTAAACTAAGGTGCGGTCTCAAAATTCCTGTGCGGAGGAAATTCGGAAGAGAGTCTGGAACGTATTTCAGGCGCGGACTTTACAAATGGACGCGAGGAGAGAAGGCATGCACAACACGTACTCGCGTGCTGTTTTTTTTTCTCCGCCAAGTTTCCCGCACTGTTTCTCTTACACGGCTAGCGTCCACGTGATTAGTACACGTCACACAAGGAGCTTCGTGTCGGCAGACATACGACTGCTCTGTAATACCCCGGGAACAAAGAAAATATCCACAGAGTTCTTCACCGACTTTCCCTTGACGCTGCTCAAGAAGCTTCGTTAACATTGAAGGAATTACACAGTTTTTGAAAGCTGCTGCGGAAATCTTCGAATTAGTTACGATACGGATAAATATCGCGGATAACAAACTCGGATGTCTATTGCTGTTAGAGTATAATAAAGACGCCTAGCTTGAAGTAACAAAAATCTGCATAACATATTTATGAAGTATTAGCAATAAACTAAACAATAATTAACGTTATTATTTAAAAGAAAACATCGTGAAATTGGAAATGATGAAATTGTATGTTGTATTTAAAACTAAGAAACCGTTTCAATTTTTTTTTTTTTAAGTTATGAAGGCTATGTTACATAGCAGTGAAAGGCTACGTGTAGTCTTGCAAGTCAGAAATTAAATTCAAAGTAGTAATATTTGTTGAAAAAGTTACTACTTCGTATTAAATTTTTGCCTTGCAAGACTATATAACTTCCATATAACATACACATTATAAATTGAAGTATAATCAGTTAACGTATCCGCTTATCGTTAAATGCAACGTACATTTACAGCATTTTCGAGCAACTGGTTTTCCTTTAACCTTTTTAGATCACACTAAATATCATTGTTGATATCTAAGCAACTGTGCTTTGGGAACTTAATGAAAGTCGTTTCACATAACGTACTCAGTAAATTGATTTAATTTTGGTGTTTTTCTTTCATGCTAGGTTAATATTTAAAAAAAAGACGAGCATTTTTATATTCTTGCCCATGTCGAATTTCATTTAATTTTTATGCATTTTGTTCATCCCGTTTCTTTACTTTCAAAATTGTGTCCATTTGAACTTGTTTTAGAACAACACGAAATATCTCAAGATCCATTCTTCAAAATCTCATCAAACTCGGTACATACATGTTACATAGTTAAGGTGACTTATAATGAATCCTGTTGTTAAAACCGTGTTCGTGTTTTTTTATGGCTGCCATTTTAATATCTTTAACCACGCGAGAAGTCGAAATGAAACATTAATCCGTGTTTAACTCGTTGCGAATGTGTTTCCTAGAACAGCGACCCCAATTTTATATATTTTGATCGTACCGTATCCAGTTATAAAAATAGCGACACTTCGATTTTTTATCATATACATCTAAGGACCATTTTCGATAGTTTCTTCAGACACTGAACGCATTTAATACTGTGTGAGACACCTTGAATCTATTACTTTGGTTTCTGTTGTGTTTAGTAATTTACATTCCCAAACTTCAAAGATTTTTCTAAATGAATACATGAATTTTACTACACGTATTTAAAGAACTACAGGGCGGGTAGTTTACAAATTAATATTCTACTCTTTATTATCCGACTCTTGATGTCGACCATATTATAAAATAGCACGAGAATCAATTAAAACATAACTTCATATTTATATACGTACATTAGGTGACTGATTTTATCGTTTAGAGTTCATTTGAACCCACTTTGATGAAAGCAGGCTTGTTAGTTATTCTAGTAATTCCTTGTTTCCCATAAAACTTGAATTTGATTACGATGTAGGCCTACTATTGAGCATTATTGCACTAGAAACGAAACATTAAAAAATTCCAAAATTAACAGATATATCAGACCAAAATAACAAGTAGCTATGAATTTTCGAAGCAACTGTTACATTTTACCAATTCGAGACTAGCGTACACAATTACATTTATTCTGCAATTTAGTTTTTCACGATAAAGCAAAATCCGAAACAAATTTCTGACTCCTGTCAACTATTACTCGCTTGGCAAGTCTTAGGTTTGTTTTATCTCAGATTTTTCTACTGGTAGCCATTAACCTCGACGCTCGGTCAAAGAGACTGTGAGTACCAACTGTTGATTTGTAGGCTAGTTGTGAAACGTACAAAAATCCAGTAGTTATTAATGTGTCACCTTCTGCTAGTATACTCGAACTTGCTCAATCTTAAGTTAACGCTCGCTGACTTGGGCCTGATTCCTTAGCATGGGAGAATACTTTTGCAGAAGAATAACCACTGTAAGAGAATAGGCAACAACATATTCATGGTACTTTGTTTACTGATTGTTAGCTGCGTTGCACGAGGTCATTTTATACTGTTGAGTCAAAGTTCAGTTATGTCTTTGGGAATTTCTACTTATTCATTCTTCCTTCTGATACTTATTTATGATACCGTCAAAGATGCCGGAACAGTAGAATTCCTTTATAAGTTACATTAAATATGGAGGTGAGAATTGGGAAATAATCAGAACCTGTTACAAAGAAACTATTCAATCATTAGCTTCGAATGATTTTGGGAAAACCGTGGCAAAAGGAAAGTTTTGTCTTACCGAACCATTAAGAAATCCTTAAAATTATTGCAGATAATATGGCAGCTTTTGGGACATTTATTTAAGATGTAAGAAGATCCTTACACTTTCGGAATTAGCACTGTAACACTAATATATTTCTCAGTTCCAGTTTCACATAACACTCAACAATTTTACACCATGGGACCTAATAAACTTGTCTTCTTAAACTTTAGTGTAAGAGTTTTTATGTAATAGCGTAAAATAAATTTGAAATCCAATTACATTAAAAATATTCGCTCAAATGCCCCTTATAATCGTCAAAAACACCGTACTCATTACAGTGGCAACTTATGCTCAAAACACGTAAGACATATGGACTTTATTTTGGTTTAAAACCCAGGAATATTATTACGCGACGTATGTTCTTTCATAATCAGGCATCCATAGTACACGGTTGCTTCATTATACGTTAGCAGCCTCACTGTGAAAATATTTATTTGCAATTCGTGGGAGTGTAGCTCTGGCCTAGAGAATCCCTCGCCTGGCGCGTAAACGATATGTTCCCTGTTACGTGTGTTCTGTCTAACAATAACGTTTCCCCAATGTTTGGTCAGTTAAAATAACACACCTTCATTGTTTTAAAAATACAGCACATCTAATGGAAATATACATTTTTGCGACGCAAAACATGTCTAAAAATGACATTTTTAAACTACTCAATATAGAGAAAAAACAAACCCTATTCATAAAACAGATACAGGGAAGCAATCTGTTGCTACTCCAAACTTTTCGCAAATTTAAGTATAAGGTTTCGACTTAAAAAAAATACTACTACGAAAACGCTTAGCCAGTTATGTGATCTGCGCATAATTGTAGCATTTTTTGTTACCGTGGTTTCCAGTCTTGGCTGTACGACTTCTTAATGTCTTTAGTGGATAAATGAGCGACACTTCAAGACGTGTCATAATGCAAGTGTAACAGACGGTTGTCAAACACAGACCATCAGCAATTCAGCTGTGAGTTACCACCGTGCAGATTTGACGTGACTCGACTTGATCTGCGTTGGCCGAGTGGTCAGACCATTCGTCTCTCGCCAAGGCGAACTGAGTTCGTATCCATGCATAGTCGGTTGCCGGATATTTGCATGTAAAAATCTTGCTGGAGGATGTCGTTGATTGGCGGGTTTTCTCGGGGATCTCCCGCCCTTTCATTCCAGTGCAAAGTACTCGCCATACGTACTCCTCACTAGCGCTGAAGACCTCGATGTTAAGCGCTGACCAAAATCTCTCATACTCACTTGATCTACGTTTTACGTTAACAAAGTCATTTATCGGGAGAAGAAATGCCTGAAAGGACTAAAGGGAGTTGGTGAAATTTGTTAGAGGTGAGTTTCCTAGCTGAACTTTCACGAAGTAAAGATGTGTAAATCTATCTGCAGCAGCGTGTCAGAGAAACTGCAATGCAGCCATAGGCTAACGACATGTACGATTACCTATTACCATGCAGACAGGCGTTTCTCGTTAAATAATTGGAAACCGCAAGGAAGTCGAGATCAGATAAACGCTGAACGTACAGCGAGAAAGTGGCAGTGGAAACGAGACATCAATTTAATATCTGTTGATCCTGTATTACCGGCACGTAATGTTCACAATCCTCCCTAACCGTCGAATTCGTATAATTGCATATCTTAAATTATTGATCCGCGCACAACAAAAGAAAAGGCTACGTCTTACGCCGCAGACCAGTGCCAATGTAAACTCAGCAGATCACAAGAATTCTTGTACGATGCACTAATTCAGCCCCAAAATAGCTTGCTACATAGAACGAGGTCATTTGGCGATATCTGAACACTCGCCTCAGATAAAGGCGATTCGGGGTTGATCCCGGCTGGAATTTCACGTGTGGAAATCGTGCCGGACGATGACGCAAAAAAGGCGGGTTTACTCGGATATATTCAGTTTTCCTTGCCTATTTCATTCCAGCACTTCTCCATTGTAGGACCCCATTCCATGTCATACTTCGAGGTATGAATATGTCTACTGGGACCCAGTAATATAATCTGCATACGGAGTACGATACCGATACCCTGGCTCATCATACGATATTTATTTTTATTTGTTATCGTGGCTGTAATATAAAATGACACGCCGCGTGTCCTTCCCAGCAGCACAGAAATAAAAAGCTAATATGTCCGTTACTGTGATATCTAAAACAGTCTGCAGGCGATAGCTGCAACGCGCCTGAACATCACAGCAGTAAAACAAGAATAGCACAAAGCGTCCGCCGAACACTGCGTCGCCTGCCGCTTGGAATTCCAGCCCCCGCGGCAGTCCGTTGATTTCCTGGAAGTTATGCTTGTAACATAGTCTTCACTCCCTCATTTAGTAAGTTGAAATATCGTTTCATTTCTGAAATAACATTTATCAATTGTTATCGTTCGTGGGATAAGGTAAACTTTGGGTGGCATGTTTAATACGCAATGGATAAACTCTCGTAAAATAAATTCACTGTTGGTCACTGAGGGACGTTGTATACGTTTTGAATACCTACATATTTTATATTTTTGTGGAATTCTGGTCAAAAGTTAACAGAGGGGATGCAATTCTCTCAGAGTGAAAACATTTTTGGGTTGCACATTTATTGTGTAACAAGTTGTTTATCACGATCACGATTGTGACGTCTTTGTGTAGCCCTTCTTAGAAAAACTAAACAACTTATTGAAACTAGGGTGAGAACAAAAAACGACTATCCAAAGTTTCAAAACATTATAAGCAAATTCATTAAACGAAAATGTAATACAAAGAATTACGCAAATATATAATCGAATTTAAAATGGATTTTGACAATTGATTAAATAATCCAAAATAAGACCTCGTGGAGAATTCGTAAACTTGTCTTCGAATAGCCAATGACGCAGAAATTTCACCTACAAGGTTACGTTAACTTGTTTGAGTTCTTAAAGTGGCTAAAGAAAATACTATGATATTGTAACTTTGGCATTTAATTGCCTAAAAAATATAAACGTAATTTTTACTTGGTGTAGTGTTTATTGGTTGACGAGAATTCCACATAAATATTTTAAAAAATATGAGCTGGGAGGTACCCATAGTCCTTGTGCGTCCCTACCTGCGCTTCAAGTGCATTGTAGCGAGTTACGGTTTTTGTTTTTTTGACGAAACTATTTAACGCCCATTATGTTAGTATACATACGAAAAGAACACACACTTCAATCTTTGTCCCTGTAGTTTTAAAAATTCTGAACGTTTATTAGAAACGTCATTTTAGGGCTCCTCAAAATGGCCAAATATGCAAGATTGCAGTATGTAGAAATATAACAACCTGATTAAAAAAATACGACCATAGAAACAAGTGTTAGACTTCGAACTATGCTACCCACAAATAAAATAACGTGGTCACCGCTTTAAGAGTGCGTGGTAGATAAAAAAAACGCTGAAAACATCAATTGATTTCTACACTTTTTTCGAAGCCAATATGGATAAAATACTCAATGGCAATCCTAGATAATGGGTATTTTCCAACTTTATGAGTAAATATTTAACCAGAATTATTAATTCTTTACGCGTGATATCTTGCGCCGCAATTAAATGCGCGAGGTTCCGACGTCAGAGATTGTGCCTCGGAAGTTCGTAACACTGGAAACTATTTTGTTTAAAACGTTGGCTTAAACTATTGTCTAGGATTGCTTTTGTTTAATTTTTGCAAATTGGCTTCTAGAAACCTACAGTCATAGGTTAATACTTTTAGTGTAGAATTATGTACCACGCCCCCTTAAGTCCCATAGGAAAAAGGATAATAGTGAATCACTGCACGCCAGCTGAGTAGTTTGCGCGGAGAGGCGACAATGCGCCATATACGTCTGTCAACGGCAACCTTACCGCTCCTGCCTCACACACACAAACACAACCTATCTAGGAAGGTCTCGGCCTGAGCGTTAGGCAGACAGGATTTATCAGGTTTCTCCCTTTGTCCCACACGAGTATTCCGTCACAACTCCTAACTCAATTCATAGCACCTTCACAAATACTTAAGAACACGTTTTATTTTTCTCCTTTTTAGTAGACGGCGTTAAAATACTTCGGTGCATCTCCGCAGCATGAAACCACTTTAGTGTTTTTACTATTAAGTATATAAACAATCAGTAGAATTTCTTTCATAAATGTACCTGCAGTAAAATTTTATAAGCTAATCTTGGGCAATAACTTCGTACCACATTGTGACCGATGAGGATTAAGTCTCCATGTATTTTTGAGAAGTAAACATATTTTAAATATACAAATTGTGGGGATAATCGTACATGAAGATTCAGGGAGACTCCACTACGAAATTCGGCAAATCCGCTCCCACTAGACTGAATACATGACAACTGGTTAAAATTTTAGGCCCGGGAACAATGAATGATGTTAAAAATATACTAAGTCTTCACTATCATCCTAAACTGTGCAGAGGGTAAGGGATGCCATCACACGAAATATGAAAGCATTAACAAGGAAGTAAAACTGTTAGGAGCACCACAACTAACGATGTGGAAGATTCACAATTACGTCTTGAACAACTAGCATATCACATCCAGAGCCTATGGAATCGAGAAAATGTTAACTACAAAGATGCGCAGCAAGTTTGTCGAGCTGGCAACTGGAAGTGGAAGAGAATTATTAGCGCAAACAAGTACTTTTCAGCACTATACGTGTAACACAATCAACTGACAGTGACATGAACTTACATTTGCTGGAATTATAGTTTGTGCCTAAAAGAAAACTCGAATTTCTCAGGTCCCTACATATTACATGGTGTGCGAGCCGTTATTCATTGCAGAGCGCACAATAGTCGCAGGTACATTTTACCTGGAAATGCTTGACGTATTTCTGCAGCTACAAAAATGAGCAGGATGGGGTGTTGGAAATTGTTATATTTAAATGGTCCACCTCCTTATCTTGAACATATTTTCTCGTGTACAGGGATACACCTTTTTTACTTTAAAAAGGCGGGTTGCTAAGATGTAATTACGGTTGTCTCTGGATCCGATGTTCGCGGTGGTCGAAGGGTCAGACCTCTCGCCTCCCACCAAGGCGGTCCCCGGATTTTCGCATATGGGGATCGTGCCGGACGATGCCGTTGGTCGGCGGGTCTACTCGGGGATCTCCCGTTTCCCCCGCTCTTTCATTCCGGTACTGCTCCATTCTCATATCATGTCACTCCTCACCAGCGCTAAAGACCTCGATGTTAAGCGCTGACCAATAATCTCTCACTCTCACTCACCCGATGTCCGTTATTATTATTTTTTGCGTGGAAATACAAAATTTTGGAGGTATACAGGATCGTGGTCAACTCTGTTGCTTGTCTAAATGAACATATATAGCAGGCTATCATCAAATCGATACCTACAAATTTGGGAGTGGTGTTTCGTGAGATGGTACAACGCTGTGAAAAGTATGCTGAAATGCGCTACGGCCATGTGGAACTTCTTTGAGAGAAAACTGTCGTGGATTTTGTGATACTTTCTGGAAATGATTTCGTTAAGTGTATCCGTTATACGTAATAAATACCTTTTTTTTTTTTTTTTTTCAAAATTGTACTGAGACTCATTGTAATTATCATGTATATAAAAACCATTAATGAAGTAAACTGCTGATATTGTTTAATTCACTGGTGCAGAAAAAAAATTTAGCAGCCATCCATTAAATTAACTATTTTTTTTAAAGAAAATACTTAAACTTTGTGGATCCGCTGTTAAGCCTTATTCTACTCTTGCTACGATGTTAATAACTATTGCGTGCCTTCAATACAGTAAAAATTTGGTAACCAAAGTAGTTAAAAATTAAGTGAATTTTATCATATAAAGAAAATGCCAAATTATGTAAGCCTAGTCATGTGCTTATGAAGTGTCGGTTACGAACGACAAAATTTATCATACAACTACAGAATACAATATAGGATTTTCAAAGAAGAAAAACATACCAAATTTTGTACTTGTTGTTTGTGCTACACAAGCATTGTATAAATGACGAGTACAAGAATATTTGTCATGAAGCTATTGAACTCCATATGGGAACATACGGAATTCTGCACTTACTGTTTGTGTTATAATATTTTTATGGATGACAAACCGGTCTAAAGAGAAATTAATAATATGTTACTCCTGCTATCCGTACTAAATTAATCACTTCACTTCTTCACCCTTTCAGAGTGTAATGCGAACTTTAATATTGTTTTACAACGTACTACACGGACTTGGTGTGCATACTCCTGCCAAATGAAAAATTAATACATTCTACCAATTTTTCTTTAGGACTCAAAATTAAAATATATTTTCTTATTAAATCCTTAAGAATTTCAGGTGCCGTGTTGTTTCAGTTGATGGTCATGTTCCATGTTTAACCTAATCCATTTTACATTTTTGAGGGTGGCTTCTTTTATGGTCACAGGCAGCTACTAAAAAGGCATTTTTAGAAATTGTAGCCCTGTATGAGAGAAAAAGAGTGAAATGTGTTTTCGAAGAATTTCAAATATAGCTGGAACCTGAAGGACTATCGTCGTGATTTGCACTTCAACAAAACACCCATTAAACATTATAAATTGAGATTTTTGGAATTTTTAAAATATGACCTCAACATTTTTGAAAACCCATACAATTTGGTTTTCGTTTGTGATACTCGACATTTATCGAGGTGAGGTATAAATTACGGTCCTTTACAAACGAAGCCTTAAGAGCCGATGAGGGTGAAATGAGATGGACAATACAAGGTCCATGCTCGAGCCAAGGTTCCAACCCACGACCTCTCGCGCCGTTCACGGGCGCCAAACCGACTACACTACGGAGGCTGGCTCGATATTTATTGAGCCAGTTGAGATACCAAGGTGTTGTCTTCTTCAGAATTACGATTAATGAAAACAGAAATGTTTTTAAGGTTTTTCTACTGGGTACAATATTTCTAAGGGGAAGACTTATTTTCTAAACCATCAAGGCTGACAATCAGAACTGTAAGAAAGGCCACAGAGAAACAATTTATACAGATTTATATTTCGGAACATTTTTTTTATACGCGATGTGGCACAATATTTTCGTGCACAGGCCTGTAAACGTAATTTTTAATTTGAATAACACTGCCGCCATTAATCGCCGTGCTACATATGTTACAAGCATGCAAAGCAACGGGCGGATAGCTAATTTCCGAATATGGCTGGATTAATTGGAAATCACTTGTGCAGAAAATATTTACCACCGGTCAGTGGGAGTAATTACGTAGTAACAAGGGTCAGAGTTGTTGAATTTTTTACCGCTCTGAAAGTTTTTGAACCGTTTTACTAAGCAAATTACTTACAGTTCATGCAATATCAGTTTCCTTGCAATTAATGTTTATGACTTAACCGAAGTATGGGACATGATTGAGATACAATTGACATTGCACGATCTATAACAGGAAACGGTGCGGTTGGAATACTAAGTAGGGAAAGAATTTTCTAATGGCAAGACTATTCCCTGCAGTCTCCTAATTCATGAAGTGACGCTACAGAAATACACTAAGTCGTTAAGAAAGCTTCTAACGCATAGTTTTAATAATATGATAAAATTTTATTCTAAACAAAGACTAGAATTGTATTTTTATCACATTGGGATTATTACTGTACGAATTCTTGTACGTAGCGAATTGTCTCTTAAAATTTGCACTGTAACAGCTTCACTAAGACTAAATTGCTATGCAAGTTATTGTTTGTGGGCTATTTTTAATTACATAACTAAATGATTTACGTAATGTCTTCAGTAGGACTTCTTATCTCCTTTGGTAAAATAAGTGGGTATCAGTAAAATTAGAAGCGGTGGGCAAGAGCTGTAAATATTGAAATGTTACAAAAAAGAAGGGGAGCTTTTTAAATTATTTTACGGTTCCTAATGAAAATGAGTTTACTGGTATTATTTAATAAAATGTTTTCCGACTTCTTTAATTTGTTGAGTAATGGATTATTCACATTAAATTCTGATGCAGAGCCATTTTCTAAAATATTTTCTTAAAAATAAAGAGGGAATACTATTTATGTTTTAATTTCCGAAACGCTTCATAACTTAGAAAATTATCTCGATATAAATAAAACCGGTATATGATTTGTATTTTTTTTACAGATTTTGCAACCTAGTCTGTAAACATATGTTGTTTAAATCACAGGTTATTTTTAGATATGCTTTATTCTTGGTTTTAACCAATATTTTTATTAATAACCTCTTACTATAATTTTACACTGTAAATGAGCTCGCATGTTTAATAATAAATGTTTATATTCTATTAACCACTATGTCGTTTCGAGTTTGACGAATTTAAAGTAGTTTACAAAATCTCTCGGTGTACCTGCTTCATTGCAAGGATACCGAGCTGACACTACGGCTGTTGATAATAAAAGTGACTACAAACAATAAGATATACGTTTTCATGAAAACAAACTTGATATTAATCACCACGTCTTATATATGGGCTATAAATTGTAGTGAAACAGACAACTAGCTCGATCCACTCCACTATTAACCACCTAACTCAACTCCACTCTAATCCACTTCACATCACTTACTTCACCGACGATCGATTTGACAAACTTGCATGAACAAATTGCTTTCTTTAATGATAAACACACATAAAGAAACTTATTTCTTAAGAACTTTTTCTTAAGGTTGTAAATTGTGTTCAATATTCTTAAAGCACAAATGGGGGAAGGGGGGGGGGGTGCACATGAGTTTCTAGTTATAAGGTTTTTAAGTCTTAATATTTTGTTATATTTTACTTGGACCGTTGCCGAAGAACAAAAGTAATTAAATTTTTGAAAATTTAGATTATAATAATTTCAAACACGACTATATGGGATCTAGGAGTTAAAGGAAAAATATATATTGTAATCAAACTAATGTGAGGAATTATCTGTTGGAACTCTCGTCAGCGATATGCAAATCTATCTTGCACTGAAGTAAACACTGTCTCACAAAATTCACAACGTACAAAAAATAATACTAACGTAAACATTATTCCAAATACTTTAAACCGTATTCGATGCGTTATTTCACCAAACAGCATAAAATACCTTCAACCCGTGTGGTTAAGTACGGAATCGACCAGCTAGTTTAAGCAAAAATTTCACATTTTGTGGCTGTGACTAAATATTGTGCACTTATGAAGTTAATAAAGATTTTATATCCGTAGACATTACCAAGGCAGCCACGCAAACGTGTTATGTAATTCTGTACCATACGTGAGTAGTTTAACTGATAATATATCCTGCACCATTTCACTCACAGGGCAGGAATATCACTTTAGAGCTTGATGCAGGGAAAGTGAAAACCGTAAATACATTTGTCTGTAGCGTGGCAGTATAACGAATAAAAAATATTTGGTTCATAATTAGAGACTGACAAGTTTCATAAATTTGTTTCGCCATTTTGTTGAGTTAGGACAGTAATATCTTTCACCTGTCAATAAATAATGTGGTTGGTTGAAATTTTGAGTGAGTGACAGATTTTGATCAGCGTTTAACATCGAGGTCTTTAGCGCTGGTGACGGATGACATGAGGTGAGTATGGAGCAGCGTTGGAATGTCAGGGCGGGGGAAACGGGAGATCCCCGAGAAAACCCGCCGTTGATCAGGCACGATTCCCAAATGCGAAAATCAGGGGAGCGACCCCGCCGGGAATCGAACCAGGACCGTCTTGGTGGGAGGCGAATGGTCTGACCACCTGAAATTTTGAAAATGACAGTTTGCTGCATCAAAACGTACGTACGAGTGATTTTAAAATTTGGTATTAAATACGGTGGGCTTTATGCAACTGATACCGCGCAACATGTTAATTTGCATAATATTTAATATTTGGTCTACACACAGAATGCGATCGTGTAGCCTGCATTTCTGTTACACGACTTTTTTCCTAACCTATCTTAATCTACTGTGTTATGTGTGAGGCCCGGGGAAGGAGCGGGACTACGTGCATCTCAGGACTGAGCCCCATACGCCTACAAGGGGAAAGTTTCATGCAGAGGAGGCATGCATCGCGGCAGAGAGGGATTGGGTAGACACGGCCACAATTGGGGCCATGTCTACTTCCCTAAGTGTACCTATAGCTAAGCCATAATCCAAGAAGAGAGAGGGAAAAACCGTCATAGTACGTAAAAACCCTCTCGACAGAATAGGAGTGTAACCACTCAGCAGTTACATGCATTAAAAATAAAAATGGCACTGGAAAAGTAGGAAGGTCCAAGTTATTAGTAGAGTTTGGATGTAAGAGGGGATAGGGGGCGGGAACTGTATTTGATTTATTTATTCATTTTCTTTCATTTTAGGGAGGGCGCTGGTTTTAACCAGTGCACTGTGGGTTAGCACAATGCCCGGGTGGAGGACGAGGTTATAAAGGCACGTCGTCCTCCCGTATCCCCAGTAGATATCTGAAACATACTTAAAACTATACATGTTAGTACACTTAACTAGCTCACAGGAAAGCTTAATGAGCTGGCATATATTTAAAATAAATAAATGGCTAAAATAATACATGTTCGGGCCTAGTGCTAGACACAGAAAGGTCTGTGCCAGGAGCTGCCCTCTGATTGGCTGTTAGTGATCCTGCTAGTCAATCACAGCTCCGGCCAATCACAGGCCTCGGTCGTTCCGGATCTACAGAAAACACCACAGCTAACTTACATCTAGCATATACAATTACTAAAAGTGTAAATTTAGTGTGTTACCCCAGGTTTCCCTTGTAAGTGTAATTTGTTATTATTTTGTGTATTTGTGCGGCTCCTGCCATGCATACTCTTGCCGGTACTGGGGCTGAAGGCTTCCAGATGAGCTTTCAGTCCTAGTACCGGAGAGAGTATGCATGGCAGGAGCTACTGTTAAACTCACAACAATTCGTAAATTAAATTCTAGGTATTTTAGGTGCGTCGGAAGTTTTCTTCGTGAAACGGATGAGAACTTTACTAGATTAGGTACTGCCAGTTATTTTACCGCAGAGGATACCAGTGTGTCTATCGTTTTCCTTATTCTTACCCGTGATACTTATTATTGAAATACAATTTACG
Source organism: Medauroidea extradentata (assembly GCA_003012365.1). Lineage (NCBI taxonomy): Eukaryota > Metazoa > Arthropoda > Insecta > Phasmatodea > Phasmatidae > Medauroidea > Medauroidea extradentata. The sequence continues at coordinate 18,656 of PNEQ01010862.1, forward strand.
AATTGTTATTGAATACATTAATGAAACTCAGGGTAGTTTCACATTTCCGTGATGTTTGGTTCCATCATTATAGAAGCCGACCTCCATAGCGTAGTCAGGCCGGCGCCGGTCTACGGTGCAGAGGGTCCCTCCGGGTTCTAATCCTGGCTCGGGAAAGGACGTTGTGTTGTCTCCTAGCCTCATTTCACCCTCAACGGTTCTTAATCCTTCGTTTTTAAAGGGTAGATAACCTTCTTGCCAAATAGTTATTCTAGAAGAGAGCGATAGTAGGTAGGAATTTGGGCTTAAGTTTTTGTTGAAAGCGAGGTCATTTGAGACGGAATAATTGGCTCGGATTGACAGAAATCTAGGAAGGAAAAGGGGGAGTAAACGGACATGGACTTAAAGTTAACAACAATACCCTCGGCGTTCGTCTGGACATCATGAAAAATCTAAATCAGGATCGCCGGAATAGTACATAAAACCAAGTCCTTCGGAATGCGAGACCAACATGACACCGTTGCTCCACCTAAACATTGCCCTCTTGTCCCTCCATGTTCAACGTTCTCTTGTACTTAAAAATGCCAAAATTAAAACAAAATGATAAGCTGTCTCTGAAAACCTTTCAATTTGCTCGAATGTTTCTACGTGATTAAGTAGTTTATGGCAATGATTGTGTTTGTGTCGCCCAACGACTGCGTTGAGCATTAAGAAGTATGGCATTGCCGATGGTGTCACGAAGTACGGTATTTATGTTGTAGTTGGGAAATGGTCAAAATACACCATAGCGTGGAAAGAGAGTTTCCAGAATCATCGTCTGTGTTTTGTGTGAATTGCAACCGCAGTACTTTGCTGGTAGTTACTTTGCCGTTTTGTACTTTTTACAAGCTAAACGAAAAAAAAAAAAAAAAAAAACACCTGAATTCGCAGTGTGAATTCAGATTAACCAATTCGATTGAAAACTCGTTCTTTATTACTGATCTGATCATTTGGTCTTCACCTTGTTGAAAAATTTAGGATATAGTCACAGACATCTTGGATTTATACTAATACATAACGTTCAGTATTTAACACGTTTGTTTACATTTCGTTTATTGTTTTGCAGGAACATTAGTCATAAGCAAAATAAAATTCCCTTTATAGAAAGGTTAAATGAAATATCTTGTCAAAAAACCTTTCAGTCTGTGATTGGATAGCAGTTCAAAACTGTTTTTCGAATACATGATTTACGTCACATGGTTTCCGGGAAAAATTGATGAAAAATAGTTTGAAAATTACTGCACAGCTCTTAGTTACAACCCACGTGCCACATTTCTGCGGATAATATCTGTTGCGATAGTTGTCGGTGCACAGTGGGCCACAAGTCCATTTCAGTTACGTTATGCAGGCTATAAATGGAAATTGACACGTCCAGTACTCACAGTGTCTGTTCTTCATGTCCAACTTGACACGAATGAACTTAGCTTCGTCGTACCACCCACTCGCTATGTAACTTATGCTGCGGCATTGCCATGTCACCTCGCTGTTCTATAGAGAGAATGCCAATTTTTTTACAACAGCTTTAAACGTATTATTCGGTTTTGTTTGAAATATGTATTGAATATAAAGATTGTACATTGTTTCCGTGATAACCGCGGATGAACAGATTCCATGAGATTGTTACATTTTCGCTAGTAATTATAAACTGCATAAATTACTTAGATTCCAGCGTATCATCAGCTGTAGAGACAGTAATATTGGCGAATTCGTGTTCTTAGCATATTTTTGTGGTCTGGCACGGCAATAACAGTACTATTTCATGCTTGGCGCGGCGTATGGCATTGTGAGAAGTGTATTAAACATGCGAGTGTTCAGGTAGCTGTGTCATTGTAACAGGCGTTTGCATTTTTGCAAGCAAAAAACATTTTTTTTCGGTACTTTAAGAAGTACGTGTGTTGCGTACTGTAATGTGACAAGAATGGATGATTGGAAATACTTTCATTTAATGAGTTTTTATTGAAAATCATATCACCTGGGACGTGCCCGTAAGGGCCCTGTAGCCATGAAGGCGCGACTCGATACAAAACACCTTAAGCCTCTCAAAGGCCCTAATACAAACAAATGCGCACGTAATCTAGAGGAGGTTTTTACTGACGTGATGCTAAACAAGTTAAATTAATTTGTCGACAAATTGTAATTTTGAAAGTATATATTTTATGTATAACAAGTCTCTACAGAAACTATTCCAAATTTTAATTAGAATATAATCTGTGAAATACGTTAGCTCTATTAACTTTTAACATATCGTAACAAAAGTCTGTAATAAATATTACGTTTAAAGTTCATGGCCGAGGCGAGTCTGACATATATTGTCGGCAATAAATAAAAAGGTCGTCGCCTACCTTATGATCTTCGCGTGCACTCGTCACAATCGTTGGGGCCCGCAACTCCGTGCAAGGCAAACAGCTGATTCTCCACAGAACTTCTGTATGACGTAGGTAACAGCTGCTTCCCTATACAACTCGGCGGTGTTGGTGCTGGCCGTCCCTCGACGTCACTCACCGCGATCTGGGCAGGTTTGAAAATTCTTAAAGTGGATATTTCCATGGTACCACTCATTGCCCAGAACTTTCAGTAACCAAAAACTCTCGTCTTCATACACAAAACTACGCTGCGTAATTTTGCACTTAGCAGCACACCAAGTACCCTTGTGCACGCCGACTATCACAGCTCGCACTATACGCCTTCTTAAACTGCACTGCATTTGAAAATATACTGCATCGCCCTACAAGACAATACATTTCCGTTGCCATCTTATTTTCAAAGCTTTTTTCAATTTCAGTCCAGTTAATTTCCCTACACGTCCATCTTGCCTGACGTCTGGTTGTCGACTCCTTTTGCCACTTCCAGTGCCGTAGGACTCAGCCCCACCACCTAGAGGCCATTTCGGGCAACGGGCCAGCAGCTGTTTTACAAATACCAATAAATAATTTACTATACCAATAATAACAATAAATATTACAGCGTATATATACAATTACGCAAATATACTGAAATACCTAATATCACAGACTTATTGCAGTAGCCACCAGAGCCACTCAAAGATACTAATTTTAAAAAAATTTACCGTGAGACATAAACATGTCTCACACCTTTGGCATATTCTCCGACTGTCTAGTTTTTTTAATTGCGATTTCACTCGAAATATTTGAAGTTTTTGGTTAAGTGGGCACTTCACCGAAAATTGTTATTGTTTAATATATATATGAACACGGTAGAGTTTGTTTTGTAGAAATACATTGTGAATATTTTTTACTGAAATAATTTTTTATCTTTCATGATTTTTTGTACCTGCACACCAAAGTGTAAATATTCATAAAACTGTTTGTTTTTTGCTACAGACTTACAAGTCTGCAATAATTCTCTTTGAATGACGATGTTGCAGGATAGGTCTATTATATATATATATATATATATATATATATATATATATAAGAAAATACAATATTTTGTACTTGTAAAAAGTTCTTGAATTTTTCATTTTAATTAAAAATTTAAGTATTTTTTTTAAAAATGTTTTAATGTTTTTTGTGTATGTAGTATGCAAATAAAGGGGAAAGATTTTTATGAGTGTCTAAATTGAGGACCTCAGACGTTATGAGAATGCAGTTAGTAGCAGCGGCAGAAGAGGCCGGTATGTCTCGAGAAAATTCGCTGACCGACGACAACTTTTAACTTGTTTCCCATGGTAGTCATTCCTGCCCGGAAAATAAAGCTGATAGATCCGTAAGCGCCGTATTGCTTGAGGAATGACACAGTGTCAAATACTTGCAAAATAATTGGGGAGTTTTTTCATAAGAAGCCGTAGGTATTATTGAAGGGAATTTTTTGAGGTAAAACCTTGTGAAGTGGAATGAACTAAGTATTGTTAACACAATGTAGCCTATCTCTTGTTACTAACATAACTTGTTTTGACATCTCTTACTTGACAGTCTCCGTCTATCGTAATGTATGTTTACAAATGACATAGAAATGTGAAAAATATTGCTAAACGTTATTCCATGCTTTCATACTGAAGTATTTAGTGTCTCCAGTAACATATCCAAAAAAAAAAGTTTGTTTTGTTTGTCACCTTAATCACTATTTACAAAGCAAGAATGAGTCTTGTCAGTTGAATACTCAATGACCTTCCAACGAATGACGCAAAAATTAACCGTTAAAAATAATAATACCCGAACATACACATCGGTACATTCATAAATAACTCGTGTACGCTGTTGCCGTAAAGAACGATAAGATAGAGAGGATAAATATATCAACCAACGATTTTAGTTCGCTTATGCGGGAACAGCTGATTACAGATAAGAACGGCAGAACAGTAAATAGTTTAATTCAGCGCATACCGTGTGAACAGATGACGCAGTAACGTAAATCAAGTAAGCAGTCATTTCACTCTGCCTCTGTTATTTCCGCACAGCGACGTTGCGGCAAACAAGAAACATAAATATTGTGTGGCAGTTACAACATATTACCTCATTACTAACCCAGCCAAATAATTTTTTGTACTCGCCACAAAAACGTTTTGCTGTGACCACTTATCAAAAAATAATTTTGTCTCTACTGCTAGAAAATTCAGCAGATACCAACAGTCAAACTTTATTTCAGCTTGTCAGTCGCTATCGCGCAGCAGGAATGCACTTGGTGTGTGGACAGTTTTCCTTTAGTTTACAATCGGGTTGAAAATGATATTGTTTTAGTATTGTAATGGTTATGAATATTTTTGTTTATGGTTTCTTTGAAGTTTAGCCATTATTGCACTTATATTTATGTGTAGAATGATTTTATGCATGAACCATAATCCGTATTCTTACTTATTAGCTCAAGCGAACTGCAAATCACGAACATCTTGACGACCTGAACCTTTCCCTCCAGTTATAAAACTTTTGACAGGGATTTTTGTAACAAAAAACTGATCTTAAATTTTGAACGCGGTCAGTCCATCAGATAATTGCAAATCATTTGCCAGAGGGGTCACTACAATGCGAAAGAACTAAAAACTGTGAGCGTGTGTAATTGATGAAACTGGAATATCCATCTCCACGTGAAATGTTAACAGCCCTGCATCTGTGTTTGTAATACGTATTTTGTGCCGGATGAATGGGGTAGGTCTGCCTTGTTAATTTTCCCTCAGGCCGTCAAGCGACGAGAGAGAGAGAGAGAGAGAGAGAGAGAGAGAGAGAGAGAGAGAGAGAGACTAGGGTGAAAAAAAGGAATGGTACCGAAATGGATGATGAAAAATATGCATCGCATATAACTGCTTTTTAATGAAATTAAAAGTAAATTTATGATCCTTTACGTACATGCCGCCTGGCATAAGTATAGGGATAAAGTGAGAAATTTTGAGAACCGCTTTGTCTAGAAAAATTATTAAAAATATTATTTATTGTGACCTTCGATGTTAGCGTTCGGGTACAGTACATTCCATACATTTGTCACTTAAGTTGCTTTGTTTAAATAAAAAAAATAGCTGGAAAATATAAATTTACTAAATAAAAAAAAAGAACTACAACTTCAAAAGTAATCACATTATCGCGAACCGCTTTATTTTTTAAATATTGTGGAATATGAAACTTAATACTTAATTTATATAAATGCCTATCAACGTCTTAATGGAATCCGTGGCCACTAAATTGTGTACCTCATATTTATTACATATTGAACTTAACTATGTATCTCATATTTACTACATATTTAACGTAATTGTGCATCTCATATTTCGTAGATATTGAACTTAACTGTGCATATAATATTTAGTACATATTGAACTTAATTGTGCATATCATATTTAGTACATATTGCAATTAATTGTGTATCTCACATTTAGTACATATTGAACTTAACTATGTATCTCATATTTGGTACATATTGAAACTAAGTCATTCCGGTTAATATAACACTGTGGAAGAAGATAAAGTTGGAAAGGTTGAATTGAAAAACTCGCAAATATATAACTAAGGGGGCAACAGAAACACTATACAAAAATTTAACCAAACACGTTACATTTGTTAGGCAGAGGTTAATGCACGCCAAGAAAACTGAAAAGGATGAGACTGACAAGAAAACTATTTGTTTTCATTTTTTATATCGGATCATATTAAGACATTACCACTGCAAACATTTCTGCTAGTTTAGAAACAATTTTAAAATAGTCAGTCGCCATTTTCCACCGAGCATTTCAGAGGCTACCTATATGATCATTGGATTTTGAAGTTGCAATATAATAGGTTCAAGTGGTTTCATGAGGTTTTTATTGTGACGTTGTAATATGCGTCGTTTAATTTTTTAAGGTTTCTGCACAGATACTACAGTTATG
>PNEQ01010862.1:31830-45579 GCA_003012365.1 Medauroidea extradentata
AAAAAAAAAAAAAAAAAAAAAAAAAAAAAAAAAAAATAAAAAAAAAAAAAGAAAAAAAAAAAAAAAAAAAAAAAAAAAAAAAAAAAAAAAAAAAAAAAAAAAAAAAAAAAACAATCCTCGCAAAACCAGTAGGAACTAAAGAGCGTGACGGTCTTAAGACGTCGATGTTAAAGGAATCTCGCTTCACCTCTAGCAAGACGTATTGTCGTACAACCTATATGTGCCATGGGTATGAACGTTATGTTTCGGAGAATACTGATGACCACAATCTAAAACGATGTCGTATTCAGGTACGTAGCCAGAATTTGTGTCGGAGAGGAGTTTTGGTCTGTGAATTTTGTGAAGAAACACCGACCACCTCTTTAAAGCGGGGGGTCCTCCCACGGGAAAATTTGGATTTTAAGGTGCAAAATAGCTGTATGTTAGCCGTTTTCGTGACTAAATATTAAATATACTACTGTCAAAAATTTTAATTATTTATATGAAATTTTCCGAAATTCCACTCCTGTAAAGCTTCTTTCCACAAAAAAATTGGCTTTTAAGGTGCAAAGTAGTGCTATAGTAACAGTTTTTAGTAACTAAAAATAGAGTTTATGTTGCTGGTGAAAATATTTTTAATATTTTAATATAAAATGTCATTAATTTTCCACCCCTTTGAAATTGTGTTTTGGGAGTCCTCCTCCGAGAAAATTCTGGAATTTTAGGTGAAAAAAATGATTTGTTTGAGCTGTTTTTGTACCTAAAAATGTACTACGCTAATAGTAAATATGTAATTAGTTTTTAAATATCAAATGTTTTCAACTTTCCGCCCCTTTAAAGTGGAGGGGGGGGGGGTCCAGGGCTCCTCCCAGAAAACATGGATTTTAATGTTCACAATAGTCTTATCTTAGCAGTTTTCGTAATTAGAAATACAGTACATGCTACTGGTAAAAATATTAGTGTTTTAGTATGAAAGGGTTTTAATTTTCAACTCTTTGAAATGGGTTCGGGGGTCCTACCCTGAGAAAATTTTGGATTTCAGAGTGAAACATAGGGCTATTTTAAACTTTTTCCGTAAGTAAATATCGAAATTTCTACAAGTAAAACATTACGCATTTTTAATATAAATGTTTTTAAATATTTGGCTTGGGGGAGGGGGGAGCTAGGTTCTGACTCCATTAACCCGTACCCCTGGCTGCAATTATTACACGTGAGCCGAGTTTCGGGCGGACAGGGTGTTCCTACATAAAAAGGATGGCTGTTATTTTAAGGAACTAAATTGTACTGCTGCACTTATTAATTCAACATCATTGCAGTGCTTTTACTGCAATAATAAATTATTTGGAACTATAAAATATCTGTTTCTCTAACACACATTTTAACTTTATTTACCTTGCTTCTTAGCGTCGTCTATGCAATAACTCGGTTTTTTAATATTCTAGACATTTTTGCAGAAGTAACAATTACATAAAATGTTCTTACAATTGGGAAAGGGATGATAATTGGTATTTACAGAAACTACATTATTTCTTCAAATTTTTGAACAATAAGGTTTTACGGGCACATATTGGAGGCCAGATAAAATTTTCCTATAATTCGTTACTGTTTCGACACATGAATTTATGAGAAAATAAGGTTGCATTAGGCAACTTAGGAAAAAAAATAAAATTCTAATAAAACAGAAGACGATGGCTTGAATCCTAACCACCATTTCAAACATTCATAATCATGAAATAGTATTATAAAAAAACAATTATGTTGCAGAAAATTTCTATATTATTTAAATTAGTCAACTAGTTGGTTATAAAGTATGGCAATAACCTACGAATTTTTTAATTTCCACGTAAGGTTCGACGTTTACTCGTCCTTGCAAAATTTGTGAAAACGTTATGTACACAGAGAGAAAGAATGGTATCGTAATTCACACACTATTTTTGAAAGTTTTTCCCTTCTAACTTTCACTGGATAGTGGTCGTAAGATTTCTTAGGTATGCGAATTTTCGGTTTTCTTGAAATTCCGTGATAAAATGTTATCTAGCAGATGCTTAGATGGCAAATGTAGTTGAATGGTGCTGTGTGTTGCTCAAAATACGTAGAATTTTACTTTGGCTAGCGATAATTACATATACATAAGGACGTTTCGTCAATCACAGTGCGTGTTGTTTTTCATCGTGCATTTACTATTTGAACACGGGTGGATTTTGCAGTGATGGTACTACCTCTGACACGAATTCGTAAATTTTAACTTCAGGCTCCTAAACGGTTTCCCATCCTTAACTCATTTTATCGTCTTGACCCGCTCTCGCAGTCACAAGAAACGTGATTTCACGAATATAACAGATAGGAATATTTTCTGAAATAATGCTTACCAACGACACCCATAAAAGTTTACATGTACAAACACGACACAAACTGATGCTTTACTTTGAATAAAATCCAGAGGTATACTTTAAAAATTAATTTCTAAACTTATCATAACGATAGTTAGGAGTGTTGAGAAAGTTGGTATGGTAGAATTGTTTCCCAAACATCAGTGGACAGCGTTCCTATGCATGTTTAGAAAATAGTCGAATGCATATTTGTGTTATCAGACATGTGTAGTGATAGTGTTAAACAATTTTTTTCTCTTTACAAGCTGAAGTATGGTATCACATACTGTGTACGGGTTAACTACACTCTAAAAATAGTTTGTAAATTTACCAGACGTACGTATAGGAGTGCTAAGAAAGTAGGTATGGCAGAATAGTTTCCCAGACATTCATAGTAGAAATCCTAAAATTGTTTATAAAACAGTAAAAAATTTATACTAAAGTTACCAGACTTGCACTGTAACAACTGTAAAAGTTTGCATATTTTCAAGACGGAAGTGTCGTAACTGTCCCGTAATGCGTCTGGGATAATAACTTCCTAAACATTTGAGGAAGTTTTTTTTTACAGTGAGTCATAAATATTTTGGCTTGTTACCTCGTTCTTGGACACGAATATCATCGCCTCGCCATTGGTTAGCGCTAGTAAAAGTGGTGTAGACCGTTCCCCGTAATTTTATTTAGTACTTATTACTTAGCAAGGTAAATGTCTGTAGAGTATGTAGAAAGGTAAAATGTAGGATCATTACTTTATTGAAATTTTTTTTTTAGACTCGCCCGCTACTAGCTGTTACAACGGGAGGAAAAAAAACAACGCGAAGGTGCCAAATGGGCTATCGCATCTTACGGCTAGCTACAGCTTCATCTCGCTTGGTTCATTCCACGTGAAAGGTAATCGGGTTGGCGCCAGAGATGCGGAGCAAACAGTGTCATCAAGCGCGCAGGGACAGCGGTTGTCTGGAAAATACGCGAACAACCTCCATGTACAGCTCTGTTCCGTGGTCACAGCCCTACTACTCTTGTCATTTTTCAGATCGTAAATTTTAAGAGGAAGTAGGGCGCAAATAAACGCGTGGCTCTTCACATAATGCAAATACGTTATGAAAACCGAGAGAGGTGGCACAACGTTCACAGCTTGGACTCGCATTCAGAAGCACCCCAACTCAATATCCTGCTCCGGCTACCTTGATGTCCGGGTTCTGTGGCTTCCCGAAATCACCTGAGTTGAATGTGGAGATGGTTCCTAGCGTAATCATCTCTCCCGAGCTCCCTGTCAGTCACAATCATTGGTTCCGACTCTAATGAACTCGCTGTCAAAGAGACGTTATGTCCAACTACCTTCTTGTATTAACTTAAAAAATAAATTTAAATTAATGGTCCTAGAAAAATTTGCAGATAAATTTATGATCCAACGTTTCGATATAGCGATGATTTTGTAGTGATCCACCAATAGCAACAGAATTTATTCTTTAAATTTCTGTGCAGACAGTAGGTACTAATGCTGAAGGAACGTGTCCAACGTATTTAAAAATTTTCACTAAGTTAACAAAAATGTTATCAGAGTAATATTTTTCGTACTGAGTTCTGTAAAAATACAGGTCACTTCATGAAACGTTTTTACCTTTACGTCTCTCACACTCTTAAGAAAACATGATTTAATTTTACTAATTTAGTTTGAACACCAGTTAAGCCCCTATCGTTACCAAGTCAGATTTATCTCAAGTGACAGCAGCTATAGGAACTGTTTTACTAATACCGGCATATTGTTATAAGAAAACTTAAAATCTTAAACAATTTTTAATACCCTGCATCACGTAAAAGAGTCTGTACTTATGGGTCTTTTCAATACAAGTTTCTCATTCTGAGCACTCTTCTATATTATGTCATATAATAGAAATAGCAAATGGTAAATACTTAGCAGTAGTAACCAGCATTTGGATGATACATGAATTAATATTATACATATAAGCAAATTTTAATTATTTGTACACACACACATACTTAAATTTTAGAAGGAAAACTAGACAAAACCAAATACCATATTAAAAACGTTCCTACTTAGGTCTGCTACCGGGATAAAAATATTTCCTACTTTCAGGATAAATAAGCATGTGAAATTCATCACAGAAAAATTTTTAAACACTGACAGCATTTTAAAATTAACGATTATGGCTCAAGTAACAATCTTACAGTTTTAAATTACAAAATTAAGTATATACGATTGGTACACGCGTAACCACAAGTAAGGTTAATTCTGCTACAGGTTAGAAAGATCAATGTCGTTAGTTTGGCAACGTACAGTTTATGTCGCTTGAGCGCTGTATCGGTAAGAGGTGCTAACTGACCAATCACAGAGCTTTCCTGATGTTAAGTTACATCGGTTGAACATTTAAAATGCTAAATTGGCTTGTTTTTCACTTCATAATTAAATTAAATGACTTCTCTTTTTGCCAGGCCAATTTAAAATTAATTTAACTACAGTCTAGTATTTTATTAGATAGCGATAGAAGCAAAACTCTTCGCTGTGCCAAACTCTCCCATAAGGAAACACACATTTGTCTAACCTTCAGTAGACTTAACCTTATTTCAAACGAAGGAAGTTATATCAAAATTATTCCTTTATACGTTTAGTAAACTTAAGACAGTAAATGACGTCGTTTCCGCCATAAAATAAGTAATTTTGCATGCTCTCCTGTTCTATAAATAATTAGTCTAAAAATCGTTTGTAGTTTAAAGAACTAATCTCAAGTTTTATATTTGAGAATATTTGAAATCAGTAGTATACTTAGCCGTCAAATTTGTAGACAACTTCAGACTGCTATATTAACAGTTAAATCACGAGTGCTTTTGAAGTTTCAGACATAAAATTCTTAATTCGGAGAATTTAACTGACGATTATTGGCAGTTGATCTGTAAAAAAAATGGGGAATAAGTATTTTAATTAATTTGTGATCTCAGTTAAATGAAATCGTCAAAATAGAATTATTTTTTATGAAAATTAAGTACTCTCCAATGATTTCTGAATTATGTCATGGTTTGTTGGCACATAAGTAAGTAGTAAATATTATAAACCATTAATGCCCATTAAAAAAGGAAATTTTGAGGCAGATTTGTGACAATCGGCCTTTGTATCGTTAGTATTAGTAATAAAGTTGAGAATCTTATGTAATGTTTATAAATACATGCAAGGTTTATGAACATTAAACGAACACATGTAATACGTTTGCGTTTTTAAATTTTTATTGAATGAATTTTATTGACCAAGAATAATGGAAATCTACAAAATCATTTTGGGGTAAGTGATGTTTTGAGAAAAACCCAATACCTTAACCGTAAACAGTGCGTTATTATGACTTAACAATGCATACATCTGTGAAGATTTGAGTATATTCAAGAGCAAACAATCACTTATGGTTGTTAGAGTATTGTTAAGTGAAAAATAAATAAAAATAACATTCTGAACCTACTCTAAGCTCACCAATTACAAGCACTGGAGAATTGTTTAGTTGAAGAAGAGCTTTATAAAAAATGTATAGCATTGTTGCTGAATGTTATCCTGAATTTCAGTCTATTTACAACAAATTAAAGAAAAACTATTTAGGCTGCAAGCGTAGAGTTCTGTGAAATTATATTTTCCCCTACCTCTGCTGCAACTAAATTATTAACATTTGAAAATTGAAGCTGCTGTACAATAAATTGCATTTCTCATACGCAAATGTTTGCGTTAATCACAAACTTCTGTAGTGCTGATTTCAGAGAAAAATTCATGGGCAGTATTTTTGCCTTCAGTCAAGCGCAGTTAATTAATGTCTGAACTACGCAAGCAAGCATTAATTATTTAGTTTTAAAACGTAAGCAGTAAATTTGGTTGAAAAATGTAGTTAACTACGTTGGTGGTCAGATCCGTAAAATGTAGAAGTTTTTTGAATCGTGAAAAAGGCTTTAAGAAATAGGACTGCTGCTTCATTTATATAAATATAGCTCAGCAATATTTCATGCCATGCTCGCAACGGAAGCAGTAGTAAACAGTTCACAAAAAAAAAAAAAAAAAAAAAAAAAAAAAAAAAAAAAAAAAAAAAAAAAAAAAAAAAAAAAAAAAAAAACAGGAAATCTCACAAATTCAATGGTCCATAAAGAACTCACCCACAGAATGCAACATTTTCTCTCGAGAGAAGACTGTTTCACAGGAAAATAACTTGCGAAATAAACGTAATCGTCAGTATTTTTTTCCCCGTAATGTCTCATAATTATAAAGTCGCACCGCAAACATCTAGGAATAATTTACGAATACATACTCCTTGTTTGAGTTTTAATTAAGTGCAAGCTTTATCCACGGCAGATATGTGAGAAATTCCGTTAGCAAGTTTTCTCGGTGTGTATTTTTTTCTCTCTAAATTTTCATTAAAGTTTTTTTTACTTATTTTTCCAGAAAAAGGTTTGCAGTTGTCATACACATTGAAAGTGCAATTTAATTTTGACGAAATAATATTATTCTACTTTCTGCAATTTAAGTTAATTAACTTAAAATAAACACCTAGCTCGTACAACTACCATTTTATAACACTATTTTATATTAATATTTAATGTTATACGCACATGGAGCAGTTTTTAGTTAAAATATAAGTACTATTTTTCTTTCACGAAGTAAAAAAATAATTCAAGTAATTTGAAATAATTGCGCACCTTGTATTTAGTTTGCAGGTAGTGCTACAACTCAGCAATATATTTATATTATTTTTATTAATATTTCACTTAAGCTTTGTTTGTGTAGACGACACTTACTGCAACTTTTTCACCCAAGCTGCAACTAGGTGTTCTAGTGCCTGCGTGGTGTAGTTCTCAAGTTGATGCTACCAAATGGTTCTGCTGGTGGATGTAACTACAACTGCTGCGCCTGAGAATGCTACACCTTTCCCAGGTTTGAATTTTAAAAAAGTGCTACGCCTTTCTCAAGTTTGAATAAAAAAAGTGCAATACAGTATTTTAATATTATATGTACATCACTCGCGAATAATACACGTAAAATAATCGAAGATGGGGTTTGGGTAAACCCAGAGAATTTAATTTTAATTATTTAATTAATTTTTGGTTGTGTCACATTAAGATAACAGGTTATGCATAACAACTGATGGTTCTGATAGAAAGTAAATTTGAAATTCCTTTTTGAGTTCATTAAAAAATATATTTTCCCCCGTGGTAACAAAAGAACCGAATGAAATTTAACAATTGAGGGTTTATTAAACACTGAATCTTGAATAACCTCTAAGGGTTTTGTGCCGCCATTTACACCCCCTGCATTCGCAAAAAAAAAAAAAAAATTCTATAATCTAGCTACATATTCTACACTTAATGCCGAAGGTGCTAAAAACGTAAACAAAGATTGAGTGTTCTTCCGAATTTAATTAAATTGTCAGTAGTGAATAGGGCCTACTCGTGAGTCAAATGGTACTGTTCGGTAAAATGATCCGTGTAAACTTCGCTAGGTATTGTCTTTTCTTACTTTTTAAACCACTACGTGGTTTTGCCTCTCTTTAAGTGGCAAAATTCGACGACCATAGGTACATAATATTTTGCTGTGTAGTATTTCAACAATTCAGGGACATATACAAAATATCCAAGTTAGAACAGCCGCAAGAAGTAGCAGCTTTCATTGAGAGAATCTACATTGAAATATACTATAGATGGTTCGGGATAAAGTGATCAATTTGTTGTCCCTAGTTATTTTTTACCTTTCAGATAATTTATAATTTCCTGTCACTTTTCTAATGTATCACAAAACGCCCTAAGTAATAATTCAAATATATAGATGGTACCATAAACAAGATTTAACGTATGGGATAGCATCAGTATTATTTATTAATTTTGTAGACAATATAGTCTTCAAAGTGCTCACTTTATCGTGATTTACTTACACAGTGTTGCATAGTGAAAAGTTGGGTCCGCTAGAAGGGGTAGAGAAAATATTAACTAGAAACATAAACTTCCCCCTCCCTACAAATCCTTACATTTGCACAAAACTCTGCTGTGTGTATTTTATAGTCTATATAAAATAATATTTTATTTGTTTCAAATGCTGATTTTGTTCTAAAAAACGTGCTTGAATGGCAAAACACTCGCCTCACATTCAAGAGAACTGAGGTTTGATTGCCGTCTGTGGGCATACTGATTTTTCCAAGGTTTCCGAAATCACCCTTCGCGAATGCTGGTACGGTTCCGTATAAAAGGTCCTGGCTGATCCCCTACCCCATACACCAATTCCGTTAAACTGTTAAAAAGCACGCAAAATATCCAATAAATATAATAAACATAATTTTGCCTCTAAAGATTGATATTTCGAAACCATCCTAAAACTCAAACCGAAATTATATTCATGTATGTACAAAATGGGGACGGACGTATCCTTCCTATTCCCAAAGAGCCGTGAAGTAATGGTCAGACCACTCGTCTCCCACCGCCGTGATCCGGGTTCGAATCCAAGTATAGTCGCTCCCAATTTTTGCATTCTAAAAATGTGACGTATGGAGCCGTTGGCCATATACTTTCCCGAAGAACTTCCGTTTTCTCTGCCATTGGATTTTTCCATTGTTACATATTCCGTTAAAACCGCTTCTGTGATCAATTTCTACTTGTTGAGCCCACAGGTCCATATTCATGCAATTTAGTAAGTTTTATTTTTTAAAACCTGAAGAGGGAGGAAATAGCACAAAACCATTACATAGAAATGCTGGAAATTATTTGTACTATGTAGCATGATTTTTTTCAAAATATTATTTATTTATAATTTGTGCTAGTTATTGACTTTAAGAAAATTTAATTATGTCGATAATAAACCAAAATTATAGAAAGTTATGTTTTAAAAAATTGTGCAAACAATTTCCAACATTTCTATGTAACGGTTTTGTGAAATCTGCTCTCGTTCAGGATTTTAAAAAATTAAATTGCAAAAAAAACAGCATAAATTGGAACCATTGGCCTTAAGGTGGACCTGTCCAGGCTGCCGAGCTGTGTGAAGAGCTTCGGCTGATAAAACATTTATTCGAAACCTTCTCAACGTGCTATGAGTGACGTCTGCTTTGAAACAGCGCGAAACAATTCCAGGTATTTCAGTAATCTACAAGACCTGGTGAAGGATGCCCTTGTGTGTGAGGCGAAAATCGATGAGCCACTACGAGCGACTCCAGCAAGCAGATGTAGGCTATTATGACGTCATCTACGCCCAAAGTTGTAAATGCGTGCGCAGTGTTGCAGCCGTAACATTTTACTGCGTGACTTTTGGCGGTGATTCTATCATTTTATAGAACCCGTCACTGTAGTAAAGCTCAGTGAAAATGTGAATCTCCATTTCGAATGAATCTTCTACTTGTATTTTGAAGAACTCCATTCTGAAAAAGCCGATTTTTAGCAAAGTTTGAGGGCTAATATGCACGGTTTCTTAACAGTTATATTAACAATTGAGGAGTGTTTGATGTGGGAAACGGTGTAAGTGCCAAATAGTAAGTTTTTGAGGAAATGAAAAAACAACAATAAGAACGCCACAAAATTTTTTATAATTCAAATACTGTGTTACATTATTATTTACAGGATTGTATGTGTGAAAAGTACTGTTACAGAAACAGCGCAGTAGTAACGTTATTTTAGATGGCACTTGTATAATTCTCCATGGCAACTGTTATGGAGTTACACGAAGTGCATTCTACGGACGTTTGTTTGAACTGAACAATGTATCATTGGCAGTTATAACACTCCTACGGTTTTAGCAAGAGTACATATGATTTTTGAAATGGAAAACCTCAAAATGTGATTTTCTGGCACTTACATCGTTTCTCACAAACACTCCTCAGTTAGTCTGAAGTGTTATTTTTTTTTCGAGCGCCAGCCAGACAAGATTATTATTCTTGCAGATGAAGTTGGTAGAAAGGAGTGTTTACGTTGTCCTATTTAGGGTTATTCTTAGTTAGGATTATCTAGGTAAAGAATACTTAAAAATGTATAAGCGTGTACAGTTATCTTTAATAGTACGTCGAAAAAATTAGGTTACCACTACACGTTTCATAAAGGTGATCTAACCGTAAAGAAAATTCTTTCATGATGAGTCCAAAAGACCAAAACTATTGCATGCAAGTTGGAAGTTTGTACATTTGTGCTTCCCTTTCCTGTGTTAACATAACTTTCACATGACTAGCCATTTGGAATGCATAATTTGTGTTAAGGGGAATCAGTAGGCATACATGCCATCTTCGAATTCTCAATTCTCGCTATAAGATCCATACAATGAGATTTACTAAAATTTTCTGTCTGATATGGCACAGGTGTAACCTTTTTAAGCATTATCGTATTGACTTTCGCCAACTTTTGCCTTTAAGCCAGGGTGATGCGTATGCTGTGTCGTTCTTATCCGCATATTTAGATCTAGAAGACAAAAATTACATCCACCCAAGCGGGCATATTAAGCGCTACCCAAAATCTGACTTATTCCTTCGTCTCTCTACAAACAGAAAATATGGATCTGCACCTGTGTCCAGTCAAGCATGTTTCCCCATGACCGTATAACGAGCGAGTCATTCAGCAAGACGGCACTCCACCACACTTCCGTCGATATATTATAAATTTGTTAAATTAGACGTATCTGGAACAGTGTATCTGAAATGGTGGCCAAATTGCCTGGCACCAAGATATGGATATATCTTCGTCTGACGTTTATGCTTTGGAATTTATGTGCAAACGATTTCGGCACTCGGACGATCTGAAGACAGCTATGCAGAAGTTAGTCAGAGGGCTCGTAACATTTGGCAAGAATTCAATTACCGTTCTGGCGTTTGCCAAACTTCATTAGCCTGATACATACGACGTAAGTAGCTACTCAGAAATTTAACCCAACTATGTTTATGAGAGTTATAGAAGTAGGTAATATTTTACTATCATTCAACTTTTTTATGAAACTTCGAAATGAATATTGAAGTTATCAAACTTGTTTGGTAAAAATGTTTAACATTAATGTATAGACGTGTTAAAATAAGGCGAAAACATATTATTGGGCGAAATTAATATTGATATCACGCTTCCATAATTTTAATAATTCAGCACACTTGTTAGAAACGATTTCAGTTCCTCTCAAAATGGCTAAAAACAGATTTTTTTTAAAGTCTGCTGTGACTTTGAAAATACCATCTGAATTCGTGAAATGCCAAATGAGATTTATTAGTTGGTTTTACTTCATAGTAATGAAACATCAAATTTCAGGGTCACCGCTTAGGGTTGCCAGATCTTAGGCCGCGGCCTTCTACTATAGATGGCTATGACTGCGATCATAGCTGGTTAGTTAGCAAAGGCGAACCGAGTGGGAAGCGTCCCATTGTGTCACTGCAGACAGCCGAAGCTATAACGTGTGTTCACAGCCCTGTGACTACTCCTCCGGACCAGGAGTGGACCACGTTCATCAATTTTTCTGTCCATTTTAACTCACTTCTCAACATCACCCCAACTGACAGAATTTTTTGAGAAATTTTACGTTTTCAATTTTTGTTAGAATAAGACGTCTGTGAGTAATTAACTTAGGGCAAATTTACTTTAATATTGATACTAATTGTGATGTGTGGACTGCAGGAGATGGGTGTTGAAATAAGTATGAAGCAGCGACAAGAATGTAAGTGCGGTCAAGTTACGGGGGGTGGATGATTGCCTCGAGAAAGCCTGGTGGCCACGACAACATCCGTCTCGTATTATGATTAATGAGAGCTAGTTTACCAGGAATGGAACAGGGATTATTGGGTTGGGAGACGAGTGATCTGACCACTGCACCACCGCGGTACCTACCCCAGAAAAAAAATCAAAATGGGAGCATACGGGACCACAATCATAAAAGCAGAAGTCTGTTTATTAGCATTTCCACCAGCGCTGTTTCTTTCAACTAGTGGAAAACGTGGTGGACTTTGTCATTGTTTGGCGATTTATTGTTCTAGTTTTCTACACCTCTTACGTCATCCTCATCATTCCTCAAGACCTTGGTCTTAAGGTGGGCATCTGGGTGGACGCATTTTGAGTGTTGGAGGTCTGGAAGTGAGAAAGTGGTAAGGAAGAGAAAGCACGCGCGACGCAACTCCCCCTACCCTCTAGACGCAAGTCACTGAACTGACAAGCAGTCTTCTCGCCTACAACTCGCCTGCAAGAGACAGTCAGTGGTGACATATAATTTTATGCCCTGAAATTCTGTGCAAAATAATCGCAAAAACGTCAATTTTCGGCCGCTAGAAAATAAATTTTAACTATACTTGTAAACCTGAAATAAGTACAGACACGTGTAACGTTCTTTGAATATTATTCCAAAGCAGACGTAACTGACGCATTTTAAAAAGTTTTCGAATTTTCTTATAACAGCTGACGCTCTGCACAGTGGAGTTAAGATTATTTCATTATATTAACGCTGAGTTGGTGCACTCCGTTACGGATTTAGTTCTCGAAGTAACCTTCAGTGCAACCTGTAAAACACTGCAGTCTTAAGAATTTTACCATCATACCACTAGTGATCCTTCCGGTTTTTTCAAGACCTGAAACGCACTCGTGGTTTCTATCTCTAATCCTGCTGTGTAAAAACATCACAGCAGCTGTAAGTTCTTGCAAGAATTATGACTATTTCAATAACTAAATCACTTAATAATTGGGCCAACCTAAGTAACTAGTACACTATAACGTACTATATTTTATATTTACATCAGCCGTTAACATTTTGGAGGTAATAATTTAATATTTTTGCTCTGCTATGTTTAAATTGCAGTTAATTATGTTTATTATTGAATGATAAGCACCGTTTATTTTGTTTATTATTTGCCCTTGAGAATCCTTATTAATCAGTGTTGTATCAAGTTTATATGCAGACCACCCATTTTTAAATTAATGTTTTAATATTTGTTTTAATTTTAACGTAACTATAAATTTTGTTTCTTGTTATTCCGAGTTTATTACGAATTTCAGGAAGCTTAATGATGTATATTTATTTTTCTTTGCATTTACTATTTTTTTTTCTTATTTAGCGCCACGAGGAAGGGAGAGATTGGTGGGAACTTTAAATAATGACGGATACGAAATAATTACGCTTACTTAAAATCTGCAAAAAATTGGCTAGGCAAATTGGTAGGCCACAAATTTACCATACTTAGTTAGCACATACTATGATTACTCACACTTGCGTGTGGCTTTCTTTGTTAACGATGCCTCTTAGCCTAGGCCATCCCGGCGCCCGGCCCCCATGGGCGAGGGGAGAGATCACGCTCTGCCACGCAGTGTACTTCAGCTAACAGTCTGTTGGAACCGCGCGAACCCTTTCGCGGAACGCAGAACTGCGCCTCCATGTCACCTACCAAAGGAAGACAGAAGCTAGCGAGAGAGCCAAGGGCCACCCATCCCCGGA
>PNEQ01010863.1:0-15510 GCA_003012365.1 Medauroidea extradentata
ATATTATGTACTTTAAAATGTTAACTTGGATGACTTTATTATTTTCTTCGATGTTCAATGGTCGACGTTAATGGCTAGAAAGGAGTTCTTTTTTGCTGGGGCTGTTATACACGAATATTTTATATTTTTAATTTATGAAAGTCAAAATTGGGGAGGGTGTTATACACGGGCGGGTGTTATATTCGCGTAAATACGGTACCTAAATCCCAATATTTCAAAACACAATTTTTGGGCGTGCCAATTTCTTACAGAAAAATCCTTAGTTCAGGAAGTTGAACTAATGTAATTAAATCAAAATAACATTTGAAAGTTACAATTCTTAAAAAAGTACATTTTAACTTATGGCAAACATTTAGAGTAAAGCCAAATGTATGGCTTGTTACTTTGGGCAAATTAAATGTACAAATTTTATACACCACACAACAAAAATTTTTGTGAGGAAAATTCTTTCATCAAGAAAACATATTAAAACATTAAAGTACCATACACCTAATAAGACTACACAAAAACACTCCTTGAAAAATGTATTTTATGAGTACCGTAATTACCGCATAATTTTGACCATTGCATTATTGTTGCATCCATATTTTGAGGTACCGAATTTGATATTTACAATTCCACGCATAATTGTCACACCAAAATTTATAAATGGCGACTGAAATGTGTTCTTTGGTACGCTATACAGTAGTTTTCAATTGCCGGCACGAAACTCGCACATAGGTTACCTCTGGTACAATAAACAAAACAGCACTTAACATAATGGAACAGCCTGATTCCATATGGTGTATGGTCTAGGTTTCGTCAATGAGGTCACCTATTTGATGAAACATCTACTATGCCACACGGAAGAAGGCTGTTCCGTTGTGTTTACGTGCTGTTTGGCATGACAACGAGAGACTATCTTACCCTGACCTTGAATGGCGTGTTCTGATTAGTTGTGTGGGAGGGTTGAAATACCAGTACATGAATGATGCACAAACACCTTTGTTATCTCTTTCAGATTGTCCTTTGCAACTTTGCAAGTCAAGTGATCAGTTACGAAGTTGAGAACTTTTTCAGGATTATTTCGCTTGAAGATGGGAAAATACAATTCATATAATGCCTGCTACACGTTGTGTATGATTAGGCCTGTCAAAGAGAAAGTAAATTGGGCTGCAGAACACACTTTTTCTGTTAGTGAAAGAAACGTTCATAACTGGAGGCAACAAAAAGAAACGGAGGAAAACACCAGTTCCACAAGACAAGCTTTCAGATAACTAAGGGCGAGGAAGTTTTCCGATGCGAACACCACAGCTGCCAACCTCAAGGATTCTGAAATAGTACAATTTTCAAAATGAGTACAATTTTGCGTAAACGAGTCGCGGCATTTCACGCGTTGTGTATATGTAAATGCCTTTGTCCGCTCATTGAGATAACCAAGGGAGATGGGCGGGGGAAGAGTAGAAAGAGAGGGACAGGAGGCGGCTTGCTATCAGTTTGGTTTCATGTTACGTTTCGTGGTAACATGTGATATGTGAACTTGAGCTACTGCTTTGTATTTCGCAGTAAAGTATTTATTTACTAAATATATAACAAATAAAAAATTTCCATCTAAACTACCGCTGCTTGCATCACGACGCACTATTGTATACCGTTTCAGTGACATAATAATCAAGCCGCCGTCCTTGATAATTTCTGAAGGGCTGGGCGTGAGAAAGGTATGTGTTGCGCTAATTTGTCAGCAGCAGATTTTATCTCTCTACACATCGTACATTTACACCACACGAGCGTTGTTGAACAAACATTGCCTCATCGTGTGAAGATGCGGTAGCAAGTTTCACGTTTCCTGGGTCCAACAGTGCCAATTTGTTTTGGTTCAACATCATATTTCAACACATAACTCTTTAACAAGTTTTTTGCTTTACAAATGTCAGACTCAGTTTGTTTCTTGACACTAAAATCATCACACAACTTTGCTACCGAAACACAGGCCTCTTAACTTTTCTATTAGTTCAAATTTTTTCCTCGATGTCAAAGTTACTCTTATTTCTTTTCTGTCCTGTTGCAGACGCCATTTCATTTTTAACAACGCATAATCTTTATCGCGCACGTACATCAACTGTGTAAACAAGTCAAGTATACACGACAGTCATTCTTGTCCGGACAAAACACAGATGGGCGAGAGCGACTAGCTCTGCTTACCATCTTACGTTGCTATCTGTGCACGCGCCTGATGTCACTCACCAAAGCACAATAACCAGGTAGGTCTTGTGCTGCATGTGACAAGTAGACCTGACGGAATAATTTTGTCGCCAGATTTTGTCCGTTAAATACAAAGTCCGCTGAATGGAAGTCCGATAAAACGAGGGTTTACTGTACTTTGTTCTTCCCTGTTCATAAAATCACCTCATATAATAATAACCTCCTGAAATCCTCTACAAGGCGAGTGACACCTGCTTTCCCATATAAATGTAAGATTGAACCCCTTGCACTAGCATGCTAGAGTTCTTCCTTGTTGGCTCACCCAGTAATCACTTACTGGGTCAAGGTTAGCTCTACGACAACCCACTCTAGAAGCATAACCAGTCTCTCATGCTCTCTCTTCCTTGAAAGATCTTCTAAAGAAATGCACTTCTCTTACTCCGCAATCTAACTCACTACCACAAAAATCTAGCACCTTGGGGCTGTGCCACCATCTGTCGCTACACACAAGCACATTGCTCTAAAAATAGAATACCATCCTTTCTTCCATTCCTCCTTTCTAGGCAACTATAGGTTAGAAATTGAAATTGATACAAACAATGGAGATAGAAAACAGCACTGTAGACACAAGATTGCTTTCTCACTGTACAAAAGTTTGCTGTATCATTTTACAAGCCGGCAGCTAGTTATTCAAATATCCGGACTAGTGAAGTAAAGTACACGTAAAAAATTCTAACATGCTATCAGCCCTCTGCATCAGCAGATAACATCCGGCAGTAAACAACATATATAGATTACAATTAAAAGTGTTATAATGTGCCAGCCCACCCTGGTTTAAGAAGATGGCACGTGATATCCGGTAAAATGCAACATACACAAATTCATGCTTTCCAGTCCACGTGACTCCTGTTATCTAGACCTCATTTTAACTTATTTTAACATTTGTTTCTCATTTCCCGGGAAAGAGGTTGGGGTGGGCACAAACTTATATCACCACATTAATATACAAAAACTAACTTCTCCAAGTTTTTATATAACACCATGAGTGACTTCGATAACATCTTTGATTCTACCTTCAGAAGTTTACCCAAAATTCCAAACAACATTGTAAAGTCATGCTAAAATCCCTACATTTTAAAACTTATACAGCATATCCTTTCCACTCTATATGAAAAGACTACAAACATAAATAACACATACTTCGAACAACTTAGATGATGACTAACAGAATGACGCCCCAGGAAACCGAGTGCACAATTAGGTCAAACAGGAAGCTATTTATAGCGGAAAATTTACTCCTACCAAAATAATCTGATCCAATCATAGTTTTATTACATCATATTTATAAAACAATTACAAATTACAATTACAACAACAGCCCATTCTTTACCACAGTGGCACTATCTACATTAAACAGTTTTGCCAATCATAAAACAAAATAAACAACTAAGGTTCTAGTCTAGCAGCACCCCATGTAACTGATGAGATCCAATCACTGTGTATCTGACGTGACAACAGAGAAACTGATGTAGACAGAATGAAGCTGGCTTCTCTCATTTCTGTTGAATATGTGCAGCAAACACAGCCAGACGTGCTGGGCATTGTAAACTTTCATTAAATTGACAGGTGCAATTTACCTTAATTTTACCAATTTAGTCAAAATATTAGGGACAGAGTTCATGTTCATACGTGCGTGAAATAACATTTTGCAACAGTTCCAGACGTCTTCTTCGGTTATGGTAAGAAAAACATTCAGCAATGAATAGAGACATGGCCGTCTCCAACTTTCATTAGTAACCTATCGGTCTTTCCTGACATATGAAAAAACTATACGTTAAGACTCACGTTAAGTGAGACATTTGCCAAATGAAAGGGCTATGAAATACATTTTGACAGCTGCCCTTAAAACTGCTCCATTACATGGCATGCACTGAACACTGAACACAGACAACAGAACAAAGAGGCCATGTCAAGTACCAGTTCTGTCCTCGCAGTATCTCTTGACATGTTTATGGACACAAAATGAGAGAGAGTACAAAACCACTAACAACACAGGTCAAAGCAGCTGCATTACATTTTATTTGGTTATGACTACAATAAGCCATGTGTATAAAGATGATAGAATTTAACATGATGACAATATTTATAACGATAAAAAAGAGACATTTTCAAATTCACGCATGAATGAAAACACTCTAAATGCCAATTCAATTTGGGCTTTACAGGTGTATGATTAACATGAATAGTAAGGATATCAACCAAATAGATTGGCCAGACAACTATACAAATCTGAACCTTATACAGCATAATGAATGGATAAGTAAGTGTATTGTCAGGCAGTCAATATATCTACAATTTATCCAGAAGCTTTGAGTGCATTTGGTGCACCAAAGGAATGCCGCCCCATAAAAATACTTAAAAATCCTGTACATAATCCGGGAGCCACAGAGTGGCATAATCAAGCATCAATTTGCTCATGGCCAAATTAATCACATTAGTGGAGTGGCATAACTTGTGCCAAATGACATGTGGTACAGTACTGCTGACAGCTACACTCTCAATGAATGATGGGTGAAACATCCTGTGATATCAACATGCTAATAAACTAAACAGATTTAGTTTGTTGCTCCTTATATCAGCCGAACTATAGTAACATAGAGTAAATGTAATATTTATATAAAAGTAATTCCACACATTTAATAAAAATATTTATGAAACTAAAACCAAGGTCAAAAAGAATTTTTACAGCATACAACCAACAAGTATAAGTTTATTAAATAAACTTTTTATTTGTAATCTTTATAGAATACAAACCAGATTACTGACGTTGCACATAATAACAGTACCTAGGCTTCTTCCACCATCCTTCCCCACTTCTTCCATTTCTAAGTGTTCACAAAATTTCCACTAATTCTGGCCACCACTCCCCTTTCTAAGGTAACACTACCAAATCAACCAAGTGGTGTAACTACTATTATACATTTAAGTGTCCCAGAGGATTGTATTACAAAATATTTAAAAAAAAAGTATCATGCATAAGCACAGCTATGATACTCTTTTAAGCCACAGTGTTTGGGGGAAACGGGCATTCTGCTTTGTCGTCATGAACACAAACAGTTATTTTGCTCTCAAAGATGAATAAATCACATAACATACACTGAAGTTAACAATAAATAGTACTTTACTGAAATTTACGAGGGTTATTTATTTTGCAACATCCAATCGGCTGTAATAATAAAACGGGAATGAATTAGGAAATTATTTTAATGTCAAAAGAAACGTACATCTTTACACTATTTTCCCACATAATCACAGTGCAGATTGAGGCATTTGTCGTACCGATACACCAGTTTGCCGATACCCTCTGCAAAGAATGATGCCTCATGCCTATTCAGCCATGTTTTAACAGTGTCCCACAGTTTATCATGGGTGTTGAAGCGTCATCCTCCAAGCCACTTTTTCAATGTGGGGAAAAGGTGGAAGTCACTCGGTGCCAAATCCGGACTATAAGGAGGGTATCGGCAAGCTGGTGCATCTGTACGACAAATGCCTCAATTTGCATGGTGATTATGTGGAAAAGTAATGTAAAGATGTACGTTTCTTTTAACATTACAATAATTTCCTAATTTATTCTCATTTTTTTATTACAGCCGATCGGATGTTGAAAAAAAAACCTCGTACTTTTACGTAAAAAATTATTTATGTAGTCATACAGATACAAAATTTATAACTGCATATTTTCGGTTTTAATATTAGTTTTTCACCAAGTAACATAAAAATCAAAAAATACTAACTTGAAACTCTGCATTTCCCAGCTCAAGCCAGCTACGGCCTTGTTTCAGACAGTTTACAAGTTTCCAGGAAGATTCAATGGAGCATCCAAGCAACTGACCATAAACTCTGCTATTATTTTGAACTTGGTAACGGTCAGTAATCAAAGCCCAATCTGCTAATGCTGATCCACTCTGTAATGAGCAACAAAAACAATCAATTACAACAAGGATGATTGAATAAATAGAGAACTACTTACAAAGTAAAGCAATACAACCTGCCACAATTACAATAAATAATATAATTACAAAAACTTTACAAGTGCACATTGGAAGACATAGATTTCCAGACAGACAGTGTTACGACGTTTCGGGAACTGGAATCTGTTCCTGTCATCAGGTAGACACACAGGGTTCAGGAACACGAGTGCATCAGTCGCACTCGTGTTCCTGAACCCTGTGTTTTGTTTCATCTCTTCATTGTGTCGTTTGTCTTTTCTGTACATGTCTGATATCTGTTGCATTTTGTCTCGTCTATTTGTTGTGTCTTTTTGTTATTTTTCTGTTCGTGTCCGATACCTACTGTGTTTTTTGTTTCGTCTCATCGTTGTGTCGCATGTTACTTGGTTTTTTATTTTATTTGTTATTATTTTAATTTATTATCTGTTTGTTCCTTGTTTTTCATTTGACCTGATTCAATTTTGGAATTTCATTTTGTGTATGTATCTTGCTGACTAAAGCATACTCTGCTTATTTTGTGGTTTTCTTTTATTTGTTTAGTTTTCTTTGACAGTCATTCAATTTGCAATGGAGTACGTCCAAGAAACTGAATCCAGTCATGCACTCCCATTGCACAGTTCTTTCAAAGATCATATCTATTTTTGTTTTAACGAAACTATCAGCTATTTTTTTTATTACATTACCATTTTATAACCATATAAAACACACTGCACTAAAATGGAAATGATTTAAAACACAACTGTTTACAATAAAAAATTTTGAAACACATTTAGGAAATTTTAGGTTAAAGTTACGGTTATATGCATTTACAAAGACAAACGAACGTACCTAAAAAGATCAATATTGCCAATGTGAATACAGCGATCGATAGCATTCGAGACAATCGATAGAGCTGGCGGCAGCAATTTTCTTGCCGCCATCTTGAATTTATTGTACCGTGAGCGCAAGCATTACACGTGATCACTGTCATTCTCCTATGGCTTTGCACGTGATCACCAACCTCGTTGTACTGTTTCTTCTTTGTTCTATTTCCAAACCAGTTTAGATGTCCTTTCTTCGTCATCTATGACTGATATCTCGTGTTTTAATTGTATTTGAATGGCGAAAACATGGACGAAAAATGTAAACAGCAGGAAAAATAAAATTTTGATGATGTGATATGTGGGAAAATTTAACATTGCACTAAATGGCAGACAAACGGGACCTGAATTTAAAAAAAGTGCAATTCGTGGGAAAACGTAAATAACGGTAACATAAATACGAGGTTTCACTGCATTAATTATTATTACTGCAGCACAAAATTTATTTCATTTACTTAGGCTCACCAGCAAGGAGCAAAACAAAACTTACTGTCTACTTTATTAGGCTGCTTCAGAAGAAATCTTGAATAGAAGCAAGTTCTGAAAATTCCAATGGTACATCAGGAAATATTCGTCAGCTGAATGATGAAGATTGTCCTAGAGCAGTCAACAACAGGCCTTTATTGACAGCAAATACTTCAAACGCCCAAAGTGATGAAGTTTCTACTCCTTTAACGTCATCACCACCATCAAACAATATTTCTAAGCACCTTGAGATACCAAATATGGTCAATATCAACAAGATTCAGCAGATACAGCCTGCATCTCCGTGTGCAGGTTTTTCCCGTGATACTGGTAATTTTGTTGGACAAATTATTGACGCTCATACAAAATATGATTTGATTCGAAATCCATTGCAAACCTCCAGAATCCTATATCATTCCTCATTCCACGTGCACTGTAGCTGGAAAAACTGTGCGTAATTTTGTAAGGTGTAGTCACCTGGATGCCTACAAAGAATGGCTGGTCTTCTCAGATGCTAAAAAATGTATGTTGTGCAAATACTGTCCAAGGTTTAAAAAAACAGAAATGAAGGCGGAGATACCATAAAAATGTGCCTTTGAAGGCTCTAGTCACAGAACCCCTCACAAATTATAAGGATCTGATTCGGGCGAAAGGTTATTTGGAACAGCATGCCAGAAACAGAAATCATTACCATATGGATGCTGTTGCCAAGGGTAAGGACTTCCTTAAAACATATGACAATTCTTCCTCTGAAATAGTCAATCTGGTGAATGAGACACACCTTGATCAAGTGGAGGAAAATCGGAAAAGACTCGTTCCGATAGTGAAGACAGTGATATTGCTTGGGAGGCAGAATATTCCTTTTCGTGGTCATCTGGAGAAGAAGAACGAGGTGCAGTAAAGGAAGTGCAAAGTGGGGCAACTCATGCTGTGGAGACTCACTATTACAGTCACAAGCCTAACAATTCTATGTCACAGTCTTCCAGTATTCAAACTATTGAAAATGCAGTAGGTGTTATGAAGGAGGTAATTTCTTTTCTTTCCCAAAACATAGCTCAGCTCTACTTCAGTTTCTTGGAACAAAACTTTCACATTTATCTGACACAAGATGGGTTGAAAGACATGATGGTGTCCTTTAAATTGCTGTTGATTTGCCTGAAGTCATAGAGGCCCTCAAAAAGATTTCTGGTTGGAGAGACAAGTTTGTAGCTGGGAAAACATATGCTTTGTGTGACAGCCAATTTCTGTTTGCTGTATTTTGCTTAAGTGACGTGCTGGAATTCACTCTCCCTTTGAGTAAAGTTCTTCAAAAAGAATCACTTGACCTTAATCATGCCTCAAAGTATTAAGAATGTTATGTTAGTTTTGTAGAGTTCACATATTGATGCCAAGAATTATTTTAGAGGAATTTATACTCTGGTAGAGGAGATTGCTATAAAACTTGATGTTGAGCTTCGAAAACCCAGAACTACTGTGTGACAGATTCACAGAAGCAACTACCCACTCCAATCAGACTCAATAAAAGATTATTACAGGTTTTCTGTATTCATTCCACTTCTGGATAATATCCTACTTGATCTCAAGACAAGATTTTCTTCAAACATTCTTTAAGTTTTCTACTGCCGATTTTGCTTCCAAGAGTTATCATGGATGCAACTGTGGAAGAAATAAATTATTCAGCTCAGAGCCTCATAAATCGTTTTTCTCCATTTCTGGAAGGCAGCAAAGGTCTTCAGCTAATGAAGTTGAAGGGGAAAATATCTCACTGGTAGCAAACTTGGAAATGTGAGAGAGATTGTGACGCCGAACTTCCCAAAACAGCACTTGATGCACTTGAACTTTGTGATAAAGACAAACATAAAATGGTTCACATACTGCTGCATATACTTTGTAAACTTCCTGTTAGCAATGCAAGCTCAGAGAGAACATTCTCTACACTGCGTCGAACCAAAATGTGGCTTCGAACTACAATGTCTGAGAGCACACTGGAAGGCCTGGCCCTTCTTCATGTGCACTATGATGTACCAGTGAACCCTCATCACGTCATTCAGCGTTTTTCAAAATCAAACAAGCGCCGTATTGTTTTGTGATTTTTATACATATTGTGATAACCCTAAAATAACAATAACTCTGCAAAAAAAGCCTACTGTTTCACTATACTCATAATTTTTCCCTATTAAGGCCACACACTATCATTTTGCAGTGATTTCGAGAATAATTTGTAAAAGCAAATTATTGTAATAAATTTTCTTTTAATTTAAAAATGTAATAAGGGCCTACAACACATTGGTAAGATTAAAAAAACTTTGTGCCTGACTGTAATTACAGAGCTTAACTAGAAAAAGTATATTGTGTTGTAAAGAAATACAATTTTATTACAAGTTGATGTCGTGGTTGATTTTATTAATTTTTTTCTATTTGAGTACTGAGACACCAAGATTTGTAGTGAAAGTATTTATGAGGAGTTAATATGTATGCTTTGTTAATTGTATATGTTTACTTTTATTTAAAACAGAAAAGTAAATTTACCCTTATGAGGGATCAAAGAGAGAAAATGTGTTATGTTATCCTCAATAGTTCAATTAATTGATAACGTGTTATAATTGTGTACCAATATTTGAAAGGAATGGCACATAAGTGTTTTTACATGTAGAGACCCTGAGTTAACGATAAATTACAAAGAATTGTAGAAGACTGGTTGAATTTGGTATGTAAATTTTTTTAATGTCAACACAGAATTTTATGAGAGGATTTGTTTCATAAAGCTCTGGAATTTATTCAAAATATAAAAGTATATGCAATACAATATAAGAAACTGACTGTAAACTTAGAAAATGTTCCAATTTGAGTCTGTTGTGTGTTATTATAAACATTAACATTCAAAAACTTCTCAAAGAGCACCATTTTGCATCATAAAATCCAAAATTTTAAACATACAATGTACAGCCTATGCATGGTTAGTTTCTTGTTCATTTATATATATATATACATACAATTTTTTTTTCTTTTTTTTCCAAATAAAATTCTTGGGAAAATTATATACCAACTTTTATGACCATTTCCCTAATTCCACATTCCACAATTTTATGTAACTTTTACCTGTTGTGATAATGAGGCAAACTGGTTAAATAATTTCTAGGAGTTATTTGTATTAGCATATCTGCTGCCATGCAGCAGTTCACACATTGCTACCAACATTGTAATTAGATGACATCAGGGTTATGCTAACATTAGGGTGGTCAACAACACAGTTAAGTTGTATTTTAATTATAGCATGGAGATCCTCAGTGTTAACTCGATGAAGAATTCGACTAGTGGATCTTAACTACTTTAATCCCCCGAGTTATGAAACCTGCGACTTACGAAAATTTGCAGTTACAAAAAAATTACAAAAGAAGAAAAAATTACCAAAAAAATTCTCCAAGTGGCCACAGAGACAGAAGTGCACATCTAAGCACTTGGTGTATTTACCTTGCGGCTCACGAGTTTCAGACAATGTCAAAAATATTTTTTTTTAATTTGTTTTTATATTTACATACCTAGCTCATTTAGATTTCTCATTAACAATAGGTGTAAACAAAAACTATCACTCTATCATAACTTCACCCAACACCCATTCCTTAATGTCACAAATGTGGTAGTATGTAACATTTGTGGTTTGTATTGACGACTAATTTCACAGTCAATGTTTCAAATATATTTAGAAGTCATTCAACTGGTTTCAACAAACAATTTACGTATGGTAACTGTGTTGTAAACACAAACATAGCATTGCATTTTCCTTGGGTGAACTGTATGTAAACATTTTGCTACTAACCGAATAAATTGATTTTTTAATTCAGAACAAATTGCTTTCATTAAGATATAGAATACATATTGTGTGGGAATTCACTTCTGCTCAAGTGTAAAAATGTGCCTTTTCTACAAATTCATTTGTAATTAAAATATACGTAATAACTTTTGGTAATAAAATTACAGTACATGGGGAATTTTATTCCACTACTTTCTGCATTTCCGAACATAACCAAACGCCCCGCCCGAGTGATAATATGGTTTTTTGAAATGCTTGCATTTAAAAATTTAACCAGACTAACTTTTTGCAAGCATTCAAACTAAACCCGGTTAATTTGTGGTGATCTGGAAAAACTGTTGACTAGTGTACAGAGGGTTACTTATTGTATGCATCACGTTAATGTTATGTAACATGTTTTGTTGTACATAGTTTTTTGCAAGTGGCATATTTAATTTTAAAGAAACAGAAATGTTAATAAAATATTGCTGTAAAAATGTTACCGTCTATAAAACTGCTAGTACAACTGAAAAACACATGTAAATAATAAACGAGGAATATAAATTCCCCAAAGAGAAATGTGTTCAAAGTTCCTTAGGTACCTAACCTACAATTCAACTTACAAAAAATTTGAGTTACGAAACAGAATCCAGAACGTAACTCTTTCGTAACTCGGGGGATTACTGTATACAATTAGGATATGTCAAGGACATCCAGTCTATGTTTTACATAAGACAATTAGAGTCAGTACTAAACTTAGTCCCCAAGAAAAGAGCATTATGCAAATAACTGCACACTTAATGAAAAGACAACTTGTTGGATAGTGATGCAATCAAGATTCTAGGTTAGGAATGAACTTAGAAATTTTATTAGGGTGGTGGAAATGACCAAGAAATGCTGAAGGCAATTGTAGATTAAGTAGCGTATTTTTCAGTTGTGTAACAACTAAAGCTGTGTGGACACTGTATAATTTTTCTTACAAATTCGTGTACTGGATTCTTTACAAGTTTCTTTTACAAGCCGATGTACTAGGTACGATACAAGTTTTCGCTGCACACGATACTGGCTACCTAAATAAGTGTGTTCAGAGAGAATTCAAAATAAGCTTCATTACAAAGATTTTTGTTTGGTAGTTAATACTTTTCACCACATACTAACAAGTCTTTTCTCTATAAGCATTTACTAACACTCATAACTGCTTTTTCGTACAATTCTTTCCCTCCATGTTTATGTTTATCAATACTTGAGTGCGCCAAAAGTTCTAGTGTTGTTGTTTTGATGAATTCTGATTGGCCGCTCCTTAATTATTGCAGTGCAGCTCGCAACAAAAATCGGACGCCGGCAATTAGGCAAATCCAGTACCTGAGCTCGCAGAGCTGCTAGTAGCCGAGCTAGTATGACTCCTAGCATATAATATTGAAAGGACTATTTTACCGTGTGCAGCGGGCTTAACACTTCTAAAAAGTTTAATTTCAAACTTTCTGGCTAAAAATATTTACATATTCCCTACTACGATTAATAATTATTTCAGCTGCTTTGTTTTCAGCAAGAAATGTTCATCCTATGCCTATGAAACACCTGGGTAAGGAGTTAAAAAAACCGTAAATGAACATGAAAAGTGCTCTTTACATTACACTATGGTTGATAATGTCAGCGTTAAAGAATTAAGTAAAATAATACTTTCCTACACCTAAAATGGTGAGAACCAGGCCCGGACTGGCTCCTTCTGGGGCCCTCGGCCAGAAACTGAAAATGGGCACCTTCCCCTTTCGCATAGGGGAAGGGACCCCTTTTAAGTTTTTGGCCTATGGTCCTATGCTGGAGTTTTTAGTCGTTTACGAACTCGCAAAATTAGATACGTATATAAAGCTTACAAAGCCTAACTGACACAATATTTTGAAAACAGCTATGCAACAGAGAAATGTGTGAAGTTTGTTGTTCAAACTATTATAGATTTTTAATTTAAAAAAAATGCAATAACCTGTTTGATAATAAAGTAAACAAGCTTAACAAATCATTAGACGTGTAAATAAAGCTTACAAAGCCCTACTGGCTTAAACTAATATATGCTTTTAAAAAATATTAAAAGTATCAGCAAATAAAATAAAAAACCAATTTTTGTTACACTTATATAGCTCATTAAATTTTTCATGAAATATGGAGCATTATGAAACTTAATTTTACAGCAATAATTATTGTGAGATAAACACAAATAAAAACATATCATTTTAAAAATAACTATAATAACTAACCTAACAGATTTTTCTTAAGTTGTTTACTGGTTGCAGCTACTCAATATATAATTTCGTCTTTATCTAGTCCGTAAAACTCTCGACTAATTGTGGGGGGGAGGGGTCAGTCCGAGTTATGATTTGTCCAGGTTACAGAGGGGAAATTGTAGGCATTAAAACGATTGCAAATTTTTATTTACTTCTAAGTAACAACACAATAACCCTGACTACTTGCGCGAAAACCATCTAAATACGTTCAAAAATACGCAGTGTTGATAAAATGTCAACTATATTCGCTGAATCTAACTAGCAACGCTTTAATGGTCCTTCTCAATGCATTACGTTGTTCTTTTTCGTCGCAATGTCAAACTTACATGGGAAAGAGAGAGGGCGGGCAAGATAATGTCGCTGATAACTGCCTTGCGACTGGCTATCAGACACGTATTTCGCTTGCCACCTCTCTTCTCTTGGCCGCAGAATGAAGAGCGAGGTGACGTGCTGTTCCGTGTTGCAAGACATGCAAATGGAAAATATAACGAAGCATGTTGTACATGGCTAAACATGACAATGTAGTGATTAATTAACAAATGCTACAAATGTATCTACTCAAGTCAAATGCCCTGATATATTGTCCATACTAAAATGCATACGGAATTATAAACAAAACCAGCTGGATGTGCATGCTGTTTGACGATGTCGCAGTCACAAAGCAAGGAACGTAACGAGTCGCAACTTAATGTTACGTCTTGCACTCTTTATTTTCTTTGGAATTTCGGCAAAGGAGCAGGCATCTATACACAACAAATTATAAATAAAGTCTTGAATATATACGTACACACATTGAGGGCCCCCTGGCCCGGGGGCCCTCGGCGATCGCCGACTAGCCGACCTGGCCAGTCCGAGGCTGGTGAGAACTAAATATCTCTAGCAATGTTGTCATTCACATTTGTTATAGGTATTATCCATCAATAACAAACTCAAATTTAACTTCTGAAAGTTTTTCAGATATTTATAATTTAAAAATTCAACGTAAAAAAGGCAACAAAGTATTGAGAGAATACTACAACAATACACAACATTACAATAAGACTAAAGAAGTTACAGGGATATCTACAAATACACATTCAACTTTGTTTATTATGAAAGATTCGGTACACTCAGAACACAAGAAACGTTTTGTAAACATCATAAATACAGTATTCACCTGAATATAAGATTATACTTCATTCCAATTTTGACTTCTCAAAACCTGGGGGTTATCTTATTTTCAAGAATGACAAGAACTACGTTTTTTAATTACAAATTAATATGTTTGGCATTTCACATCTGTGTTGAAGTAAAAAATTGTAAAATCATGTGGAAAACAATAATTTTCATACTTAAATGTAGCCAATATACATTCAGTGCTCATTTCAGTGTATCACGTGTACAGTAACGGTTAACAATTATGCAAATAGTATTTTCAACAGATAGCCTTTATCCAATTTTAGAACATGCTTGATTAGAAAACATGTTTCACCTACTGCACTTAACCCAACAGCATAAAGTGAAATTTAGGTTCTAGTAATAATTTTTAAAATTTTTCTGTCCTTTTCATTTTATAGGAAAAATGGCTTTTTCCTCTAGATCAAAGTGAAAATATGGGGTCATCTTATTGTCAGGTAAATACGGTCACCACACTTTAACTTTTTAAAAATGTTTTTTAAACACTAATGTACCCTGCCTACCTGCGCTATTACTTTGGTGATCAAATTACGTGTGCGAGGAGCCACCATCAGTAAGCCTGCACTTGCAGCACCAGCTCCAGGACCAAACAGAGTTATTGACTGTCTATCACCATTAAAAACATCAATATTGTCATAAACCCACTTCACAGCCAATGACTGGTCCAACATACCATAGTTTCCAGGAGAATTCTCATCCCCTGTACTCAAAAAACCTAGGAACACAAAACATAAACTTCAACAGACACA
>PNEQ01010863.1:15610-45475 GCA_003012365.1 Medauroidea extradentata
GGTGTGTGTGGGGTGTGTGTGGGGTGTGTGTGGGGTGTGTGTGGGGTGTGTGTGGGGTGTGTGTGGGGTGTGTGTGGGGTGTGTGTGGGGTGTGTGGTGTGGTGTGTGTTTGGTGGTGTGTGTGTGGTGGTTTGTGGTGTGGTATGTATGGTGTGGTGTGTGTGGTGTGGTGTGTGCATGTGTGTATATATACATATACACACATTTATATACATACACACACATTTATATACATACAGTATCACATCTTGAATAAACAGTTCAGAAATTAATTTATCAAGTAATACAGTCCCGCCTCATCTGCGGTATTTTGTTCCAGGAAATCCATGGAAAAAGAAAACTGCATATGGTCAAGACACCACGATAGCCTTCATAAATAACCATATGCCAATTTTAAAGGAAATTTTTAAACCCTAACCTCAAATACTTCTATATTTGTGCAGATACATATCTTTAATTAAGTTCATAAAAGGTCCCACGACATTTAAATATCTAAAAAATTACATGTAACGTGTGTAGTGCAGCGCATGTTTGATACAGCGGCAGCCGTGCTGCAAGGATGTTGTGACTTGTGAACAACGTACGATGAGCCAGGTGGCCGGCCACCGCTGATGTAATAACACTGCACGGCATGATGCACCACGCTATTTCTCTCCACCCTTCACTGCCAAGGAGGTGGGCTCTGCGGAGCAGGAGTGTCTCCACAAGCGTTGACAGAATGACATTTGATATCACTATTCTTGTGTGTAATGCTAACTTTATCTTTGTCAACCAAACATAAGCTAACAGTGGAATAAGCACAAATACAACTACATAGGCATGCATATTTTGCAATTATCTGTAAACACTTTTTCTTGTACAACGTGTATATAAATTACAGAAATAAAAAAGAATTATTAATACAAAAATTAAATAAATTGACTTTAATTAAGGATGTTAGCAGTTTCGTTTTTTATACGGCATCATTATTTACACTAAGATAATACTTGGCGCGATTTTTTCACACATGTCAATGAAAAATAAAACACCAATGTATATTTGGATAAGGAGAACAAAGTTTTAGCGGTTTTCCTATTAACGTCATGATGGGACCAGGATAACCAATCTGATATAGATTGGGACTATGGGTGATGGATAATAGGGCGCTAGTAATACTCCCCTCGTATTACACTTTAGAGACTCTTAGGTGACTCAGGGGGTGGTCTGTTCATTGCGCTTGGCTATCCCACTAACGTCATTCGTAGGCTTAAGGTAACATAGGTTGTAACACACTATACCATGATGTAACTGCAATAGTCCAGTTCAATGAGATTTTATTGGTTCCCAAAATATAAGGTGCCTGAACATTATGTTTACGTACGCGACAAGGTATTGGGATGTTCCGTTACCGTCAATAATATATATAATTACGCGGTGGTGGGTAGGTGCGAAGTGAATGATGAATGTCCCTGTGGCATGTGAAAATGCAGCTCTTTAGCAGTAAGGGTCGGCGGCGACTAGGATGGGCCGACGGTTTGCTTAGAGACGGACACAGGTGTAAAATGTGAATGCTCTAGGTGACAATACTTTGTTTTTCCCCTAAACACAATGCAAGGCAGTCTATCCCCGGGCATGTAACAGTGTGGTGATGACCCTACAGGCGTTGGTACTTACGGATTATGCCTGCT
This sequence comes from Medauroidea extradentata, assembly GCA_003012365.1. Classification (NCBI taxonomy): domain Eukaryota; kingdom Metazoa; phylum Arthropoda; class Insecta; order Phasmatodea; family Phasmatidae; genus Medauroidea; species Medauroidea extradentata. The sequence continues at coordinate 17,278 of PNEQ01010863.1, forward strand.
AACAACATAACTTACGTATCATGAATGCTTCTCCCTCCTCTATGCTATGTGGATGTTGATGATGCGTACTCAACTCACTACCCAATGGCGACCATTAACGCGCACACAAGGTCAGTTACAATTACAGGTTATGCCCCTTAAAATGATGATAAAACTGGGAAATTATGCCGTGGACCTATACACCAAATTACGAATATAATGCACTATAAATTATATCAGTCCCGAATATTTAACGGGAATGCTCGGATGGCTCTCTATATAAGTTCCCTAGCCCCGCGGCTACAATTGAACACGCACGTGGTTTTACATTAAAAGTACCAAAACTGGTAATAATTATTAATTGAAGCGGACTAGCAATACTAGGGAGAATGTCTGAAAACGTGTGCTTGCACAGGTGAACCGGTATACTACATGAAGACTATTCAAAACTAAATCAGTAAAGAAGTTTGACGTGCACATGGGCAGCTTCCTACCTGTTCAGACGACACTGACGAACTGCTACTAGCATGATAGCCGCCAAGGACTCATCGACCCAGACGGGGTGCGTAACTTCCGGCCACCTTGTTGCACATTTTAATTTATTTAAAGAAATGACACAACATTAATTATTACAAGTAAGACAATTTACATGATTAAATATTTGCATGTGGTAATGCTTTTGAGTGTTCATTATGAATTAAATGTTATGCTCTGCTGTGATTGGCCAACTAGCATGGCAGCCTACTTAAAACGTTCACGTGAATATTTCCTGCAATAAGACATAACACTACCTGCAATCAAACATCTGAAAACACTACATGCTGGAATAACAATATTTTGATAAATAGCAACAAGAGTCTGTGGCCAATGAATGAAGGGTAGTGGTGGTTGGAGGTTAGGTCGTGCTGTAATGGGCTTAACACACCGCTGGCCCATTGGCCGGCATCACTATTAGTACAGCGCCACAGAATACACTAAAATTAACTTGGTGCAATTTTTTTGCAGTTTTCGGTGATGTACTAACACTTGATCTTATTTGTTGTGCTTTATTTTGTAACATACGACTGATACACTCATTTGTTTTTTCCATACCTGCGGCCAACTTTTGCAAAAGACATGTTGTCTTTTTGTAAATGTAGCATTTTTATTCTGTCATTTAAACTAAGACCTTTGCGACCACTTTTCGGTTTGGAAAGATTACTACAGCCATTCCTTTTTGGAGACATTACGCTACAGGCCACGGAATTGTGTATAAAGTGCACACAGTCCATTTACTTCAAAGCCATGTCCAAGTACTTCAAGGCAGTCCCATACATGCTCATGGTTGAAATGGTTGGGGTGGCTAGTGGGCAAACAGGACAAAGTAATTAAATACACATGTTCTACATGGAAGCGGTTTGCAGGTGGGTGGCATAGGAGATATCTAATAAATTTGTTATGAATGTGTGCAACGAGCGAAAAGCAAGATGGAAATTAGTTAAGTACCGCTGCCACCCGGGCTATTAGCTGCGTGCACAACACCTTTATCGCTTACTTGCTGCTCCGGCCAGCACCGCCCGCTTACGTCGTGCTTCTAGCACATTGCATAAAGAAGCAGATAACTCTGTGAGTCTAGCTGCTCTCATACACTGTGAGGGGTGAGCTAGCAGTTCATGCAATAAACTGTGTGCAGTGCGCACAAAAATACGAATTCTTAAGAGTTTTATGTTTATTTATTAAAATTATTTTTCCTAAATTTCCAACCGCGGTTGGTGAAAACCGCGGATACGAAGTTCGCGGATAAGCCGGGCAGACTGTATATATACTGAAGGGCATAATTGACCTTGAAAGAAAAGGCCACTCACTTTATGCATATACTGACATATAACAAATTTGTACAATTTATCCACAGATAAAATGCAAAAAAATTGTAAAGTTTTCATATATTTTTTTTTTACTTTACTGCAAGGTAAACTATCGGAGCCTGCCTTCTTTGTGAGCGAAGTTTAACTTTTACCTACTCAAACTAGTTCAAAATTTGTGTGCTTGCAGTGTCAACATTTCTTCTGAATTGTTATTTTTGTTCAAAAATGACAAGCATGCCTTACTAAACCAACGAAAAATTATTCTTGGTTGTAACAATATAAGATACACATTTTTTTATATCGGATAATGTGGGAACTGAGGTTTCGCAGTAACAGCTTTTGAAATTCATAATTAACTAGACATGGTGTCCCTATTGTATTCCTGGGGATTCTATTCTCTTACATGTAAGAAGTTACAGAAATATTGGCATGGATCTCACAGCAATAGGTCCTATGTGGTAATTGAATATTTTACAGCGTGGTCTTAAAAGAACAGTACAGATATGGTTCTACAATGGTCATAAGCCTAATCTAGCTAAGATGAAATTATGCACTATCACAAACTTACCAAGAGCTCCAAGCCTGTAATTGAAGGTTACAACTACAACTTTATAAAAAGTCGCCATAACATGTCCAGGGAAAGTATTTGATGCACCTCTGACAAAATCTCCTCCGTGAATATAAATCATAACTGGATATTTTTCAGCTACATTGGCAGACACCTGAAAGTATAATTGTACAGTTCATTACTGTAAACACAGACTAAATTAAGTATTGAAAACAATGTTAGCAACAAATTAAAAAAAAAGTTAGTAAGTTAATGCTTAACACATTCACTGCTGAAGTAATATTGACTTACACAACCGTGGTGCTGAATTAATATCTTTGTAGTAAACAAGACTTGCGAAGGACATCTAAAGACATCATTAGCACCGAGGTAGGGCATCGACATGACGCCTCCAGACGTCATCAGCATTGAATGTGTTAAGAAAATGTGTAGTATTTAGTCAACAGGCAAGTTGTTTTTGTACCTACTAGTATCCCATGTCACTACATTAAAAACAAAATAAAATTTTCTTCATTTGTCTATTTCCTGTGACAATCTTGGCATATTTCCTTAGTTTAAAACCAACAAAATTAATTTAGGAAATTTTTGATGAAATGTTAATTATGTAAAAATCATGTACAAAAATAAACATGTTACACAAATAACCACAACATTCTTGGTTATTAAATTAATAAAATGCAAAAAAAAAAAAAAAACACATTCAAGTAACTTTTTTTTATTCTGAAAGGATTTATGTGATACTAGTATTAAAAGCAAAAACATAAAACATATGGTAAAATATGCCAACCATCACAATATAATTGTAGTTAATGCTACAATTTTAGAAATAGTTATATTAAAATACTTTAAATCCAACCAAATAGAAAAGGTATTTTCACTTTAAATTTTGAATAATATTTAATTAAAATAAAATTGTCACAAGAGCATAAATATAAATAAGACATGAACATACCTATTAATATAGGCATTTTTTAAAAACCTATTTCAAAACCATTATTTGTTTAGATAAAGAGATACTAAATATATCTTCCTTTTTTAGATAATATCTGTCAACAAAACAATGTTGAAGCACCAATAACGTAACTCTTATTTAAAAACATTTAAATGTTGAAAATTTCTAAAATTCTTTATTACAAATATTAATATTGATTTTTTGACAGGAAATAAGACTGTATGATGCACTTTCCAGAAAAATTACTCTTATTTGCATTGATTATTAAGTATATTAATTATTTTATTACATAAATGGTTTGTCCTAGCATCCTTTAACAACATCTTACTACTGGCCTTCCAATTTTCGTTTGTGGAAAACACTGCAATATATACTGTCACCATTTCACCACGCACCCTCACAGTCAGATGTTGCTGTATAATCTACTCATACCTTCACACAAGTGTGCCAGATCTTGCTGTTAATTGCTCACATCACTCCACAATTGACACAAATGAGCCGTGACATAAGAACTCCAACCAGGGAATATTTCTTAAATGAATAGTTATACACGATGCATTAACAGCATGACAAAACACTGTTAGCAGTAACTGCAGCATCAGAATGGGACAAATAGCTGACCTATCAAAGACTGACAGGTCAGATTAGTGTCACAATGCCTTGGAACTAGCACTGCTGGAATAGCACATCTTGTTGGTTGCTCTTGTGCAGCTATAGAGAGACTATGTCAAAAGATGTGCAAGAAAATAACACATTACCCATTTTTTGTCGATCATGGCACCTCGATGCCAAAGGGCAGTGGAGTTAGTAATGTTTTGTTCGCAGTGACTGCATGGCCACAGTGAAAAATCAAGCACATCAATCCAGTACCCCATTGCATGACAGCTGACCGGTAACTAGAAATGATTGGCGACAAAGTTCATCCATTTATGTCAACTATGTTCCCTGTTGGCAACTGCTGTTTTGAAACATAACGTGCCATGCCACATTACTGAGACTGTAAAAATATGTTTTGATGCATTTAACAATGAATTTGCATTAATGCAAGTCTTTTCACTCTGGGTGGCTGGAATAGTTTAGCAAGGGAAATGGAGTAGTAAAACAACAGACATGCTACTTTGTTATTGAATTAATAAATTCTACATAATAAATTGAAATTTACTAGTTGAAAACCTACGAAATTCAAGGCACAAGTTGCATTTTTCTGATGTTTATTATCAAGTTTAAAAATCCTATACAAGTTACCAGGTATAAAAATGTAAGCTAAAACAATAATAAAAGTTATTATGTTCCCACATTAGGACTTGTTTTTAACTAAAATCCTGGTACCCTACTTATCTCAAGCTCAGAACATGCCCATGTTTCCCTGTCTGTAAACAGTGGTGTAGAGAGTCTTATCTCGCAGCTGCCTCATCTAGCCTCATCCCCTTTCAATGTGACTTGATGACAATGACAAACATCTGGCCATGAAAATTGACACACCACAGCAATGTTGTTTTATCTGACCCTGCCTCAGTCCAGCACTGCACCCTGGTCTCGGCCAAGCTAGCCTCCTCCAGAATGCATCAAAAGCATTGTGGCACAGTCAGAGGGCTGTACACATGCTGTTAATTACAGGGCTGATGCCTGAGAAGTAAACAATCACCACAATATGGCCCTTGGGCCGCTGGCAAGTGGACCTCCTGCAGCGAGAGTGCATCCCTTGCCCGCCAACAGATGTGTGTATTCCAGCCATGTTGAAGGGGCAGCTTTTCCACTCCCATCTGCTCCTACAGCCTCCCTCTCGCTTGCCTGTGGAGGCAGTGTATAAGCATATGCAACCCTCGTCTCGCCAGTTAGTTTGCTCAGACCCTTCTCCTATCGTTCCATGTCAGTTCATCCAGGGTATTTAACTCAAGTGTTTTGATTTTGATAAAAATTGGTTCATTTGTTTGGTGACCAAATGCCACAAAAACTCTAAAATTTCATATTTTTATCTCAAATACTTCCTGACATATTGAAGGTTCAATTGTGACAATTTTCAGACTAAAACAATCTAGTAATTATAAAATAAATTGGTCAGTCTCTGTGTTTCCTAGCTTTGTACTTCACTGTAATACCAATATACAAGGGAAAAAAACACTTTTTCTTATGTGAAATTTCCCAGAGAATTTTAATTTGGCCACAGAATTTTCATATCTAGAATAGTTTGTAAGCTATTACAGAAAACTTACATGACTGATGTTTCAAATTTCATGTGCGTCTTTCATTACAAAATAGACTGTATCTCGAAAGGCAGACCTTGTAAGAAAATGAGGTCGACACTACGTGAAAGCGAAAATTTCCTTTAAGCGACACAAAAAATATTAGTGGCTTTTTGCTGACAACATGTAATGTACTTAATAAATATGTAATACAATTCTACATGTAAATTAACACATCAAAGGAATTCCCCAACAGAAATTATTTGACAATGAATGATAATCGATACACACAATCCTAAATTACTATACCAATGTGCAGTGCTTTATTTATAAAGTTTCCATTCAATTTCATTTTTGCACGAGTCTTCTTTCAAAAAACTATAAGGTCGTACAGAACTGCTTGTTGATGGTGCCTGCAAAATGCTGAGTATGCATGCAAAAAGACGTTCTCTCGAGGTGAAGGCCAGTAAAAAGAAGCACTTGAACCTGAAGGGTGCATGAAGTTTTCTTGAGCATCTTCTTCTGGTTTGTTAATGTTGTTACAAAATACCAACAAACCATTTGTTGTCGTACACACAGGACACATAGCAACCAGTGTACAGGTTTGATACTGATAACCAGGTTCTTGGCTAGCTGCTATAACAAAATTGTAAACTAAGGAATATGGTACAGTAAACCCTCGATAACTCGGACCTCGATGTCCAGGACTTCGGATAACTCGGACAGAATTTCAAAAAACAAAATTAATTTAAATAAAATTATTTTTTGGTCAAAAATCATAAGAAAAGGTAGACACCTTATTTAAATCCATCAAGTTTTATTTAAAAAGAGTATTAAGCTTTAAACGCAGTTGCTGATCGCTACTTAGACTTTAATAATCCCACCGTAAAATATGTGACAAGTTCTGTGTGGTTAAATGTTGCTAGCGAAGCGCGCGAGTAGAGATGCAACTCAGCAGGCCGACCTCCCTTCATTATCTTTCCTCCCTCTTCGCCGCACAAGCCAGATATGCACGTGCATCATAAATAAACATCTCAGTATGATGCTGGTGAATTTACACGTCACAATGGCATGTAAAGGGAAATTTATTTTGTTTTGGTATGTGAGATAAATTCAAGGTTGCAAAACAATTTGTTCTGGACATTAATAAAAAAAATTAATAGCAATTGGTTTGCATTGTAATGTAGGCAAGGTGGTGAAAGGGTTTTACGGCCCTTTAACGTCGTCTTCCACGCCGATGAGGATGAAGTGATGTGAAAGAACAACACAACATCCATGCCTGAGCAAGGATTCGAACCCAGGGCCTCTCGCACTGTAAACTGGGGCCTAACCCACTACGCTAGAGGCCGGCGCGATATCGAAAAAAACCAAAGCTTAATCAACTATAAAAAAGGGGGGGAAGGCAGAAAGAGGCATTTGCCCTGGGCCGCACATTCTAGAGGGCCTCGCTTTTGAACAAGTTAAAAGATTACAATAAATGGGCTATTATTGAGTGTCCATTAACGTTGATAGTATTTGAGAAATATATTTTAAGTTAAAAGTGTGTGTAAACCGTCACTGATCTACGACGACGCAGCCAAGGTAATATAGTATGGAGGGAGGCCTACAAGCGAACATTATCACTTCAACCACGGCCGTGACTTCAACAAAACAAAAAAAAAAGGGAGGAAAGGGAGACTGAGATTTAAATTCCCCCAGGACCTCGTATTCTAACAAAGAAGCCCTGATCGTTATTTCCCGATCGAGATGTCAATTACGAGAAACTTAGAATAACCCCCAGAAAATGTTTGGAATGGTTGAATGATACATATATGGAGGAGACGGTAAACAAATAGTACATCAGTACACGACAGATTATGGTGTAATGTGTAGTACTGCCAGCCGCAGCTGACAGACCGACTAATCTCATTTCTGTTACTTACAGTAATTTAGGCACTTGTCCGATACGTAACAATTTATGGTCTTAAATTCATTGTTTGAACTTTTTTTTTGCTTTACTTTTGGTTGTTTTTACTCACATTTAACTCAGTTGAATGTGATAAGAGTTTTTTATTGCTTTTTAGTGTGACAACGTGTGTAAGAATAAAGCTATAAATTACATGTTTTATGATCCAGTTTATATGAATAAAATGAAATTTTAAAAGTCCACAGTGTTAAAATGAGTTCACATATTTCTGTACAGTCATCCAAAAGGATTGTTAATTACGGTACCGTATCTGCTCTCGTATAAGAGGAAAAATATTTTTGTGTCATCGGAACTCTGTAGGAGATGAGGGAACTCTGTAGGAGATGAGCGTGATTATCAGGCTAGCAGCTGGCTACAGACACTGTGACATGCTGATGTTAAGCAATTTTTCACGTAAACATCTCATGAGTTGCGTGTGGTCACGTGCGGTGTTTGCATTGCTGTTGAGACTGTATCGGTTGACCTTGACTACTTCCGCTCGCGCTCTACCTCCCTAGCTTATCTCCAACAATTATCTCTGACACACACACACACACGCACAGACTGTCGCCAGCCAGACGAGAGAAGGGGGTGAGAACTTTTATGTTGTAGAAGGGTGCCTTGGTGCCAGCTTCTAGCACAGATAAAAAAAGATCAGCCAGAAGTAGCATAAAAAAAAATAAATAAAAAAGAATCTGCCGGCCCAGGTTGTTTGACGTTCTTTTATAGTTCTCCTCGTTACAGTGATAATTTCCCCACGACCTCCTCCTGTAAATTGATACGTACAAAGCAGAATATATTGCCGCCTCTTTCGCTGGTAGAAATGATAGTGTAATGATTTCCTCACGTTTCTTGTGATTAATGACTGATTACCCCTCCTCCCCGGACGCCCCTCGATAACACGGACAAATCGTAACTCGGACAGCTTCTCCCACCTTTTAGTCCGAGATATTGAGGGTTCACTGTATTATACTGACTTGATTTCTTCATTCCTATCTCATACTGGGATATTGGTGAAGCACTATGAAACCCTCTTCTACCCGGGATTGCCTTTGCCAGAATATATCGTTGGTGTAGATGTGACAGATGTCATCCACGTCGCTCTTGTCAATGTAATGAAAGATAATACCTGTAATGTTTTCATTACAGTAGGCAAACATCTTAGACACTGATGTAATTTGGTCTTTGAATGGTCATTGAAGACTAGCTTTTGACGTTAGTCACTTGACAGTTCCGCCAATTCCATCACAAGAAGATTTGCCATGCTTGTGGCAAAGAATGACCATGAAGCTGTGAGCTTGAAATCCTGTGTGTGATTGCATAAATTGAGGATATTCTTGCAGTCCTTGTACAGAGCAGCACATCCATCATTGAAATAATGTGTTTTACATGAGGCAGGTGATTTTTAACACAAACGACTATTTCAGACTGGATTCTGTACACCATGGAAACGTCATGATCCAAGTCATTTGACAAAAAACAACGGCTGCTTGTTTTCAAACTAGCTTTATCTAAATGTTTGTAGTAAATGACTACTGGATGAACTGTACAGTGACTATTAGTCCAATGGTATCCTTGGGCTTCATTTTAAATTACAAAGGAAACATTTTCACTGAAATCCAATAAAGCGATAACTTCTTCATCATGCATTGTTTCTTTCAGCTGCTTGAGGTAGTCTGATTCTTTCTTTGTGATAAAGGAATGGGGTATGAGATGTTTCAACTTTGATACTAGGATTTCCATAAAGTCATCTACACTTGAGGTAAGAGTTTGTAATTGTGTTCGGTCTGTACCGACCCACTGTTGGTATTCATCACATCATCTTGATCACAGTCTAAACTATGACATAGATACTGCTTTAGAGTATCTGGAAGACATTGTTCACACTGTCTTAGCATACAAGAAGGATTTCGAATGTCACATACAAGATATCACAAAAGTGAACTATACTTTTCACCTACACCAAGAGTCAAGACAATGAAGAAACAATTCAACATTTTGGTGTATAGTGCACACACAGACTAAATGGGTTCCAGAACTTCCAGCTAAAACACACCATTTCGGACGCAGCATGCAAAACTTCGAAAATTCTACCTTGAGAGATGGATATTTCACCTTAAAAGAACAATACACACAGTTCATGCAAGTTGCATAGCAAAAGTCTTTTCTGTTTGTCAACACTTTTGGAAATACTAACTTTATATTTCACTCCTAGCATTTTTCAGGAAAACTCATCGTTCGGATAGAAATCTTGAATGAGTTGCACAGTGTCTTCAGGTAACTTCTTCCCACCAGTAGGATGAATTAATTCGCAGCAGATTCCTTTTTCTTGTGTAAGTTGTCTTGCTTGTCTTACCATGTACTCAGAAACACCAAATTCTTGTGCTGCCTTCTGTCTGGACAAGATTGAGGGATCCGTGTGAAAATCTGTAGTTTTCTTTGTCTATTCACTGCAAGCAGCTTCTGCTTCATTTAAGTCACCAAACAGTCCAAATCAGCAGACTTTTGTTCCACTTCATACTTCCGTATTTCTGTACTTTCACTTGTTGATGTGGTTGGAACTTGAACATTTAATACTTTGGATATCTTGTCTGCTATAGCTGTTGATACCTCCTGCACTTTATGTTTCCCATAACTTCAATTTACATGTTGTGGTACGGCATGCAGTTTTATTGGTGACTGTTGCAAATATTCCTACCTTTGTCAAGTAACCTACAACATCACTTTTAGATGATTCTAAAGATATCTGTACAGCTGCCTTTTGCACAATATATAACTTATTCCTATATGAAGAGCACAATTTTGTACCAGGAATTAAACAAAGTTCATTATCTGCTGACTTTTTGTAGCAATGTAAAGAGATCTTGCGCAAAGAATGCTTTATTGGAACACTATTCACTTTCACTGGATCACAGCATGATGTCTGAAACATTTAGTACTTTTTGAGATAAAAAGATTCATGGTGAAAACATATGGGTGAAGATCATGTTTAGAAATACCTGTCCTCAGCATAAGAAGAGATTGACTTTCTTCTGAAAATTATTCAAATTTTTTTATTCCTTTATGGCAGTCTTCATTCCTATCCGTCCCTACAGAACAGAATTCCAGTTTAGTAGCACTGGTAGTCATTGTTGTTCTACAAACTTTAAATGAACACATACTTTCCACTAACACTAAGTTTACAAGTATTGTAACACATGCCTTATCTCTGACACTTATCTTTATTGCATCTCTCCCCTCTGCCTCCTGTGTCCATGGGCAGCAGTTTTGCATTTGCTGTGACAGCTCTCAAATGCCTCTGAGGCAGCAGATAAAAACTCCAAACTGACAAGGATAGTAGAGGTTGTCTCTAAACACTCCTCTCTCATAGCCTGCAGGCCGACTCCACGCAGAAATGACATATGTACCACAGTCACTTAACATGGCTCTGCAGATAATGCAGGGAGGTAATTATAGACCTTAAAATTTTCTTAAAATACTTGTGTTACACGTAGGAAAATATAGGACATGTACACAAACTTTATATAAAATCCATTTTGCTTTGATATCCTCTACCTGAGAAGGGCCCCATTTACATCACCAAATCATTTCCATTTCCCTTTTCCCACAAAACAGCAAAAAGGCACTATTTTTTTAATGTATTTCATAGGAAATTTCCTCCTCTTTAGCATAGTGCCAACCTCATGTTCCTATGAGGTCTGCCTCTTGAGACACAGTCTATTTTGTAATGAAGGACGCACATTAAATTTTGAAACATCAGTCATGTAAGATTTCTTTAATAGCTAACTATTCTAGATATAAAAATTCTGTGGCCAAATTCAAATTCTCTGGGAAATTTCACATAAGAAAAAGTGTTTTTCTCCTTATATATTGGTATTGCATTGAAGTACAAAGGTTAGGAACACAGACAGACCAATTTATTCTACAATTACTAACTGTTTTAGTCTGAAAATGGTCACAATTAAACCTTCAATATGTCAGGAAGTATTTGAGATAAAAATCTAAAATTTTAGTTTTAGTGGCATTCAGTCACCAAACAAATTCACCAATTTTGAGTTACATTTTTTTATTTTTGCTGGATGAACTGACATGGAATGACCCTTACGCCCTTTTGGGATTCTTGAGGACAGATGGCCTAGGTGCTTGTTCCAGCAAATAAATACACTGTAACATACTCCACCTTGTTGTAATTTAGACTAACAGGCCTACTCCACAAGATATTGTTCCTTCAAACTACCTTGCTACCTCATTCTCCCTGTGGCTGTGGGATGCACTCCACAACATAATTAATCTGTGCCAGAGTCTTTGCACAAGAGACACAGTCGGGACTCTTAAGAACTACCAAGAAAACTAGTGTTTGTAACAGCAATAATGCCGCTGACCCACCGCATGAGCAAGCATTAACACTGGACGTCACTGAATACCTTACCTCCAACTTTGCTAATGGGTTTTGAAGATGATCATCTAGACTTTACTTCAAGTGCAAAATCACGGTCTGGACTACACAGAACCCATGAAGCCAAAGTGGTGCTAATATCGGTAATGCCATAGACCCACCACATGGACAAACATCTTTAACCCCAAATTCTAGTGGAAGGCCAGAAAGGTTCATAGTTATTTTAGGTAGTTAGCAGGGTCTTCAAGGGATAAGAGCTAAAGTTTTCCTAAAAAAGTTGATTTAGTGACCATAAATGAAAAAAAAGTGACCAATTTAATAGCATTATTTTCAGATATTCATACAACACAAAAACCAAATACGTACATATTTCAAAGATTGTGCCAATTGTAACTAATAAAAATATACCAAGCCTATATATAAAAAATAATTACAAGTAACTAAATAAAACAAAAATTACAATGATATAAAAAAAGAGGAAGTACCCAAATATTGACTGTTAAACACTTAACGACTAATAAAAAGTGATGCAGAGAACTTAATACATTAAGTTCATGGAAGAAGCATAATTTTGTTAGCAAATATAACACTATTACTTGGCTCACACAGTAAATTATATAAAATAATGTCGTGAAAAGTTCCTCACTTAAATATTCAAGACGAGCTTGTTCGCTTCCCATCGAGTTCACTTAGTAAGCTAGACACTCTGTTGGTAAGTAGTTGTTCTTCATACATCGCTTGTGCCAAATGTATTTCGTAGACATCAACTTCAGTATTAGATAAATTTAGACTCTTCATAATTCTTTCTTAAGTATCTTTCTTTCAATTTACAGTATTTGTTGGGTTTATCAAATTTTTTCTTTAACTCTTCAACACAGTACTACATTATTTTTACTTCTTTTCGGGATTCTTAAGCTGCTTCTCATGTTTCCTACCATCTTCAGCCTTTATCCTCTCGAAGCATTCTTTTCTTATCGACAAGGTACAGTTTGAAGGTTTTATTGACATATGCAAACAAAACAATGCCTACTAAACAAGTTACTGAAACATGTATCTCAAGTCTAATGTTTTACACTGAACATAACCATGCAACTGTAGTGGATTTCACAGCACATTTTGCACTTTTACTCCACCATCATCCAAATTTAGTTACTAACAAGTACCAAATGGTTTTCAGCTCGCCTGTAAACACAACATTTTCGTAGTACATGCTAGTAACCAACATGTTAACAATTCAATCAATAAAATATGCCTATTGTTTTATGTATCAAAAATGAAAACACAAAACGAGTGTGACACCACATAGTAACAACATGCTATTGATTATAGCCGTGATACAATAATTGTTTGTTAATTGTTAACACTGGCCAGCTAGGTCCTGTAGCCACTGTATAGCATAATGGCACCAGCAATGGATTTAGTCAGTTAATTTTGCTGGCTTGTTTAACGCACAATGTGCAACTTTCATCAAGGCATGTTTGTTAATACCAAAAAATAAGTTTGTGTGTATTAAAACATACAGAGAAAAGCAAATTGACATACAAATGAAAGAAAATAAAGACTTTTGGTAAAAAATGGATCTCAGTGACTTTGCAAAAAAAATTACTTTTAATAACTTTCAGTGACTCGCTCCTAGCCCTGTAACAGTGACAATACTGCCAACCCAGCACCCCTCAACTTTGTGCCTTGTGGGCGATGCACATCCAGTTAGCACTTGGGGTGAGGTAAGAAATGCCACTACCTAACCTATTCCATGCACTGTCTCTCATCACTTGCAATCAGCAGTGATACCATGCCACCCCGATGGTAAATGAACGGAAAGACGCCAGAAGAAAACTAACAGCCAGATGTTTTCTACAATGGTTGAAGCAAACTTACACTACTACATTCTTCAAAGTGCCAATGTGTAAGACCCTAATATGGAAGACCCACGCAATTGCTGTATTTCCAGGGGCAATTAGACATGCTGTCCATCCACACAGGTTACACCTAGCTTGTGAGGTCATATTTTAGACCTCTAACCAGAGCTAGTCTTCTTGTTGGTACCTACCTAATACGAAACCTCAAACAAACCATAGAAGTGAAATCAAAGTGTGGAATTTTAAGATCTATGCATGTTGCAATTGCAGTAAAATTCATAATTTTATCATGTTAACAATGAAAGCCTAAAAGCTATTCATATGGTTAAGAAAGCTATTCATAACATTAAGAACTGATATTTGTATCAACCAGTTCCATATACAGTATCATACAACCATTTAATTACTGTTTTGTCATTGCAATAAAGTCTAAATAGTTATGTGAAACTGTTTGTCGGCTAGTAACAGATGTATCAGGTCTAAACTTTAAAACTAAGTACCAAGTAAAACACACACAAAAAAAATTTAAGAAAAATGACATGTGCAGATAACATGACACAATAGAAGACATTGCTACTTCCTAAAAAGTTATTGGCCTAGAAGATCAAGTAGTATACTGTAACGTACCACTTAAAAGCTTGACTTTGACAAACTTTTTGTAATGTGAACGTATGTGTTATATGTTACAAGAAAAGATTGAAGAGGTTGACTTCAATCATACCAGTTAAAAAATAGTGCGTTCACCTAACATAAAATGCATTACATGATATGTGAAATCATTGTGATCCTGGCCTAAGCCCTCACCACAATTTCATTACTGCACTCAACCCTGTGGTGCCTATACTTACAGTAAATGGATAGTTTTAATGAAACCAGCTATTTACATCACCCAGTGTATGAAAATTACTATTTGAAAATGTTAGTTATTTTTATATATGTGTGTTTTGTGTGTCTAGGTAGAGCTGCAATATTCGTAGTTTTCATGTTGAGTGACATTTAAAATTACTAGCACTTCAGGATTTTCATTTCTGTAATGCCATTTTATACAGTATATAAATGTTGCAAATCATCCAGTTATAATAATTACCATGAATACAATTTATTTTTGATTTTGTTTGACTAGCAACAAAATAACAACAAAATAAACTGGTTACTTTCCATAAACATCTTAAGTCATGACGTTTGGAGCTAAGTTGCGGAAAGGTAAATTAACAACTGTAGTAGTCTGCAGGCCATACAGTTACTGATTTAAGTTACATACTGTATTATTTCCAACATACTCTGTGGTTTGCATTATAATGTTGTGTAATTTTGGCAACAACTCCCAAAGGCCAGCTGCATTTACTATCCAGCTCCCCAAAAGCCTTTCTAATGGCTTGGTAAATCAATTCCAAAAGCGTGACAAGTCTCTACCAAGTCTACCAACAAATGCTTATAGTAGGTTAGTAAGCATTTAACATTCTCGAGCAAGGAAAGGAAACACATCTCTAGTTTAAAAAACGTGTGTTTTACCAATTCAACTTCACAGAACGTAAATTCCACAATACAATACCTATACAAATTCACAAAACCCTGTAATACAAGATAAATCCCAGCGATTACACATCTCTGTATCAGTTCATCAAAATGCTTACAAATATTCAAATCTTTTAAATATGTGAACTACAGCTCGAATCACAGTCTTTCCCTTTTGAACCTTAAACGACACACTCTCAACATGCATTCGTGGTGCAATTACACCTCTCGTCAAACACTCTTACAACTATTGCGAACGATACTGAGATCCCATCGCTAATATCACCCAATTAGTTCCACCTTCACACCTCGGAGCATCCAAAAGACGTTCATGCGAGTTATCCTAAGCGCCCTTGTGCCCTTACACAGGGAAATTAATATCCAGATACACTCTTTACTCTGGTTTACCCGAACTGCGAGTAGGCGAAGACCAAGAAAATACAGTCTGCGGCGACAGGGCTTACTCCACGAGAATCCAATGGGACCGAACACACGGCCGCCCACTTGCCATGCAGTGAGGGGAATACATCCACCCAATAATCAGCTAGGCTAGTCAACCAACAGCGCCTATGTAGGTCCATGTCGCCAAACACTCAAACAAACCATTGCCGAGGACGTCTGCTCGTGACAACACTCATTCACTCCACACGGAGCTATGGATCATACCAGCTCGAAGTTCAACCTGAGAGTGCCGTCTCACCGGCACGCGCTGCCACACCACAGCTCACTCCCCCGCCCCACCTCCTATCTACAGCGCCCCTGCCGCCAGCCAGCTGAACCACACCCCCTCACACCCCAGGCCCTCCCCTCCATGGCCAGTGGAGTGGCAGGTCCGGCGGGCAAGAGAAGGCTATAGCACCATCAACCAGGGCGAAACCTCTAAAAAAAAAAGGTGGAAGCCGACCACCAATCAAAATGTAATAGAAGAGATATGAAGCCCAGACCCAGAGAAAAAACCCTGCCAAGAACAAGGGCACAAATAAAAAAAACCAAGCTCAATAAAAAACAAGGGAGACCTCCCAACGTATCTTGTTATTCACACTTTCCTTGTGAAATAGATGCTGCTCTTGATTTTAGGAAACAATGTAGCTAATGAGCAAGGTACTACTACAAAACTATGCTTAAAAAGGGCACTACTAAAGGCATTTTTTTTTTTAACTTTTGATAGGCCAAAAAAAGAAAAAGGAAATGGATTATAAAATGACTGTGCTGTCAAACGATACATACATCTCTGCAGCTACATTTCAACACAATCACCACGCAGATTGAGACACTTGTTGTACCGATTCACGTGCTTTCCAGTACACTCTGCAGAGAAAATTGTCGCCTGCCTATTTAACTTTGTTCATTTAAACATTTTTACTACGCAGTTGTTTGTAGAGTGATTTATTTTTGGAGTACTATAATAAAAAAATGTCTTATAGGTGATTCGGAATAAAGTGAACACTCAAAAAAGCCCTGATTAATTTCTATTTCCTGCCAGTTTATATCTTTCCGCCGATGTTAACACAAATAATGCCACGTGCTTTTATTTACGTAGGGTCGTGCAATGTTTACAACTACATTAAACTGCTCCGATAAATTTTAGCTACAATATCTACTCAATAAATGCACGGGGGCTGAATGTAAGATATAAAAAAAGTAATCTTAGTTATAAATACCTGCAAGTTAATGTCTGGTTTCTGTCCATCGACTAATCTAAACAACACACATTATTGCCGTTACGAATCTCGTAAATGAGGGCATATTTTATTTTAATTTGTAACGAAAAACCGCCACTACAACAGACATGACACACGCTATTCAATAATTCAAGTTTCGTTCAGTTCTACTGCCACAAACGACGACGCACTTCAGAAACAATAAATATTTTCTTAACATGTGAAATAAAAAGTATGTTGTTTTTAGGCTGGCAAACGTAAAACATAATATACAGATTACCGATGGTTTCACATCATTTCGGCAATGATACTCAAAGTAATTTCCAATACTTTTGAATGTGTATATACGCAAAAAAAACGGACAAACGCACGCAAATGATGCAACCAAATATGCAACTTGGCGGCGAGAACCTAACTCTGATGCAGTGATGTTACACCGCCAGTTCTCTGTTATGGTACGGAGCATTCAAAATTATGGTACATTGGCTTAAAACATGGTACATTTATAACAAATGTAAAAAATTACCATTTTGTTTATCAATTTTTCATTTCCCAACCGTTTTTTTTTTTTTTTAATTTTATACTACTGGTATTAAATACGTACAAATGGAAACAGATCATGCTTTGAAAATCACAAAATTATTTTAGAGTCCGGCGGCATTATGAAATGAGAATATGATGCAAAGGACATATTTTTATCTGGAGCTGTGAAGTTTGAGAGCAAATAAGTTACGGCGAGTCGTCGAGTATACGTTACAATGAAAATCACACAGAAATCCAATAGGTAGTCAGATTATGGTACATTTGCATACCATGACAGCCTTGTCATGGTACACGGTACACAAGGTCAAATAATGGTACAAGTACCATGAACATGGTACGTCTAACAACACTGCTCTGATGCCACTGTTGGTGAAGTTTTGAACTGCCTGAAGTACGCAGCAAGCGATAACGGCCACGGCGACTCGACGTTGACGATAGCGTCACATAATTCTCGCGCCAATCGAGTCTAATTATAATATATGTATGAATGTCAATAAGATCATAAGTAAATATTTTGAAGTGTATTAAATACAGACAGGTCGAGTTCATCACATGTTCTTTCACTAATGTTGTATTCAAATACGAAAATACACGGAACTACGTACAATCAATCGCTACCAACCATACAAGCAGTAAAGTAACTCTTGTTAGTGGTGATGTATATGCAGTAACGGCTAGTGATTTTTTTCAAAGGTTAAATCTTTAGTGCTCACTTTATTCCGAATGGCCTATACATAAAAAATCATTCTAATCAACTGCAAACACTTCAAAACGTGGGAATAAGTGTCTTTGGTATTCAAACTTTGCAGATAAATTATCTGAGGTGAGAATACAAACATATAAAACTGACAAAACTGTGTGTATAAATAATTAATCTAATCCCCAATTATACAATTTAACTATAAAATCAAACAGACTTCTAAATGCAAAAATCCAGTACACACAGCTAGTGGATATAATCACATAAAAGGTCAAAAACAGACACATATGACACGCAATCACCATATAACCAAGCAAATGTACGAAGTCCTTGTAAGGTAACAACAAAAAGCTAGTTAAAATACTTTCTTCTACATTCATACTTGCTCACCACACAATGAAGCACCACTCAGTAATTTGCAACTAATTTGTTCACATAACTATACATCACATAAAATAAAAAATTATAGCAGTCATTTTATACGTTCAAAATGACAACTACTAATTCTAAGTACACAAGCTAAATTTACCACTTGCTAAATCGACATCAAATTTCTTATTATGAATTGAAGAAGTAAACTATACCCTTACCATGCACAGTTTACAGACTTCAGATTAAGTTGCTTTTCTACAAAATGAACACAAATTTTAAAAGGAAAAAATTAAGACCAAAAAACTGTGGAATATACTATCTATTCTTACTTACCGACGGAGAATATATGTTCAAGTAAAGGCAATCTTCATCCATATCACGAATTCCTTTCGTTGCACCAGTATAACGAACATGTTGTGGACATGCTGGGCCAAAATCAACTGCTTGAAGAAGTTGCCACCCTCTGTGGACACGAGGTGGCTGTAATGCATAAAATAAAATCATAGGTCAGTAGCAGATAACCTGCTTCAGTTCTCACAGTAAATTACACTACCTAAAAGAATTTCGAAAAGAACATTGAATATTATCTCTACACAAAATAAGAAATATAAATACAGACTTGGACTGCAGCTTTTGTAGTCACATATATAATCCACTACAGGGTGTCCACAAAGTCTTTCCTCATTACAAAACTTCATAACATAATAACTACATATGTTAGCTAAGTGCGGTTTGGACGAACATGTAGTGTAACTCAAAATGTTTTTTGTGTATGTTTCGGGTAGGTGGTGTGTGAAGAGTGAAAGGCTCAATGGCATCCATGCAAGAAACGGCTATGTGTGTGTTGTGGTATCACGAGAGCAGGTCTCCTGTTACAGTGCAGCGCAATTTCCGAGGAGAGTATGGACGCCCACCCCCTGATCCCAAGAGCATAAAGGTGTGGTATGAGACATTTAAAGAGACTGGTAGTGTGTGCCACCGTCCACGAACAGGCCGTCCTTCTGTAAGTAATGACACTGTCCTCGCTGTACAGAAAGCATTCCAACAAAGCCCCTTCAAACCGACACGCCAAGCCTCACGTCAACGTGGTATTCCACGTGCAACAGTGCACAAAATCTTGCACAAAAGACTGCATTTGTATATTTACAAAGTTCAACTTGTTCAAGCCTTGCAACCAAATGACCACGAACGTCGCGCTGCATTTGCGATAGCATACTTGCCAACTTTTCTAAATGAAAATCAGGAAGATTTTCAGAAGCGTAAATCACGCGCGGCAAATTTACTTAAGCATACCTTTTTACAAAAATAATACTATAAGTCAACCAAAACCATTTCTAAATTGATACACATATACACTCATAACACAATCAAAAGAAATAACATGTTTTAACTCACCTCTAATTTTGCTACTTCAGCCAGACAAATATTTTCCATTCATATGATTCTTTGTAAAAAAAAAAAAGTTAAGTAATGCAACACACTAAAAAAAACACATTTCTAACTAAGTTCTATTAACATAATAATTTAAGCAAATATCTGATGAGTCTGAGAAATTTGAGTAAATGTTTGATGTTTAAATTTTTTTTAAGAAACACTACAGTCGCATGTTTGGCTATTTTCAAAAATGTTTCACGAAAAATCTGTTCATAACATTTTCCCATCTGCTTGCACTTAACTATGGACATGTTCTCTAGAACTTTGCCTGATAACTGAGAACGAAACTGAGTTCTATTTTTCTTCACCAGGCTAAATACGCGTTCACATTCCACATTACTATGGGGTAGAGTTAAGATAGCTTGCATAACACTGCATACTCTGTTGAATTTAGGTTGGCCCCCAACATCCAAAATATGTGATCTCTTCACCCATTTATCCACAATTGTGCCATCCTTGTCAAATTTGAAGGTGTCTTCAACTAGAAGAATACTGAACTGATTCTGAAGGGTATCCATTGCCAGATCTAAGGTTTCACTATCGCACTTCGGCAAAATACATGGAAAACATTCAACAAAAAATTTTACATCAGAAAAATTTGTACTGCTTATATTATCAATTTCTGCAATGCATGCTTTCTTGAAAACTTCATTTTTAAGAGGAAACTTGTGAATTATATAGTCACATGAAGCTGTAAAATAATTCCTGACAGAAGTGTAAAAGATTTTCTGATCTGTAGGTTTCAAGGTTCCTACAATTTGAGACGTAGCAGAGCCAACTACCAAATCTGTATCCAGGCGCTGATTTTCAATGGCATGATACCTAACTTCCAGCAAATTAGAATCTTTTAGAACACTTGGCTGAACAAATATTGACATCAACTCCTTCAAAAACTCATGTAACAATTTGTGCAACCTATGAATCTGTGGAGTTGAAGACTGCAATATTGTATTAAACTTACCATACACTGCTGTGACACTGAGTAAAAAAAAGACAAACAGCCTTGTTGACTATTGATGACAAAGCCATAAACATTTCCTCATGAGTCATATTAGGCTTTTGTGCAGCAGATACTGTGGGACTTGATTCATTTACACTCGCAGAATTTGAAATCAATTTCTTTCTTGACTCACCTGAAGCTGGATCAGTTACTGAAGGTGATTTTTTTTTCTTAGAGGCAGAACTAGATTTTTCTGTAGAACAGCTTGGCTTGCTTGTAGATTTTAGTGCCTCCAGATAACTTGAAGTAGAGTTCTGTTCACCAATCACTTTTTTTAGAATTTAGTACAAAGTTAATCTTGCAGACTGTGGTTTCTGTAAATGTAGCTGGTATTTAAAAAACTCAGCAATTGGTCCCATTCCTCAATGAGTCTCTTCAAACTTTTCCCTAATGACAGCCATCGAGTGCAAACATGTTTAAGCACTTTTTTAGTTTCTTCACCATGTAAGGTTTGAAATTGTTTCAGACTGTCCTTGCGCTTTGCACTCTTCTCCAGGTAATAATATATGTATATCAATATGTCATCAACTTTAACTGGCAAACATGCAGCACCTTTTTCCGCAGCCAAATTGACGAGATGACACAAACAACCAATCACAACCAGCCCCTGCTGTTTCTGTAACAAAACTGTTGCTGCACCATTTTTTTCCCCAAGCATGACCGCCGCATTATCTGAAGAAAAGCCTATCATATGACTTAGAGGAACATTCAAATTTTCAAGTTCCCTCAAAATTAAATTTCCTATATTTCGTCCAGTGGAGTCACCCTGTAGTTCAGGCAATGAAAGCACAGTAGACACAATATTTTGGATCTCTCTGTCAAAATAAGTTACCACTATTGGATATATCTTAGAATCTGAATCATTTGTACCGTCAGTTGCCACAGAATATGATACATTCTGCAACATATGTACGATGCTCTCTCTCGTACCTTGGGCCATTGCTTCCACAATCGCAGTTGTCTTAGTTCTCCCGCAAGCATATTTTTTCACAATTTCTGAGTCAGGGAACATTTTTCGAAATAGTTGTCCCACATGATCTGATGCATTTAGCGGTATATTGTACTCTAACAAAAAAGCTGTGGAAAAAACACTTGGCTGTAACAGCGCTATCATCTACCACTCCACTTACAACAAAAAAAATATTTATTTTACAATTGCCCTCAAGGCTTTTCTCGTTATTGGCATATTTCACAGGTTTTACGTGGTTTGAAATATTGTTTTTACCTCCGTGCGAAATGCTCAAGTCATATCTGCAAACACTAAAGAAGGCAAATGTTTTCCCCTTTTCAGACTTGATTATGAATGAATGTTCCTTAGTGTATTCTTCACGGAAATACTGCAAATACTGTTTTTTTCTTTGCACAAGTCATGTCTCTATCACACAGAAAAATTAAATAACCACAAATATTACTTTCATCGGATAAAAACGCACTACACCGCACCGAAGCCAAACAACCGGCCGCCATTTTACGATTCTGTTGACTTCATTGCAGCCAACTGTGTACACACGCATTAAACTTCACCGATCCCACACTAAGAAATATTCTAATTGGCAGTGGTAAGCCAATCAAAACCATTTTTACACAGAATAACAAGTTGCTACGTCAATAACAATACAACAGCGCCGAGCATTCATAGGCCTAACATTTAAGTATGCCGATAAATTAATAAACAAAAAACAATAGTTTTGGCTGAAACAAAACATCTAAAATCCATAAAATAATTCACGTAGCCGTAAAACCGTAAAAAAGGCGCATTTCCGTAAATCTTACGGGTAAAGTGTAAAAGTTGGCAAGTATTCGATAGAAATGTTGCATCGTATTGATACTGATAATACCTACCTAGAGCATGTGTGTTTCACCAATGAAGCAACATTTCATATGTCAGGTAAAGTGAATAGGCATAACGTGCGTACATGGGGGTCCGAACATCCTCATTCCATTTTGGAACACGAGAGGGATAGCCTGAAAGTCAAAGTTTGATGTGCCCTTATGCATAGCAAAGTTATCTTGCATTTTTCTTTGCAGAGCATTCATTAACAGTGAACATCTACCTGGACATGTTAGAACTTTACGCAGCACCTCAGCTACGATAATTTCAACCTTGGGTTGCGTTCCAACAGGATGGTGCACCACCACATTTGGGATTGCATGTCCGTGATTTCCTTAATGGAACATTTCCGGACCATTGGAATGGATGTGATAGACCAACATCCTGGCCACCGAGATCACCTGATGTAACCACCCCTTCGATTTTTTCCTTTGGGGATTTGTCAAAGCTAAATTGCATGCATAAATTGTGCCTGATGCTGGGACATTCATTGATTCGGTGGAAAACAGATGTGGTTGCTTCTGTTTCTGAAGACATGTTGACGAAAACGTGGCAAGAAACTGAATATTGCCTTGATGTTTTATGGGCCACCAACGGTGCACAATTCGACGTTGTGTAGTATGCAACAAAAAAATTTTATGAGTTATACAACTTGTTCGTCCAAACCACACTTATAGTGCAGCAAGTTAAATATGAACCTTGTATGTTATTGCTGTGTGCATGTTAGCCCTCCCCTTTCCACCCTTCCAGAGCTCGGAGAGGAACGTGTGACCATGCTGATAACTCCCCTCAAAGCCGAGGTGACGGAGTGTCAGCCTGATTTACACGAATGCAGGGCCCTATAAACACTAGGTCTGCAGCGCGCACAAGAAACTTTTAAACTAAACTTATCACTCAAAAACCATTCATTTTAACGATTTCAAAAGTTTTACAATATAATTATAGACTATCCAGTCAATGATGTTACACGTTATTTTCCTTTCGTAAGAAATTTAATTGTTTAAAAAATATTTAAACAATGTCCTGTGCACTGTTCACAGAAAATTGCAGGGTATAATGTAGTAAGTGACAAACTTTTTTCTTACTGGACATAGATGGGGTTACCAGCAGACGGGACAAAGAGAAAACTCCAAACTTATGCGCAGCAGTTCAGATTCCACATTCTCCTGACTTTCTATATCATTGATTATTGTTGTCAGTGCAAACGAGCGGAATGTACGCTTCCCAAAAAATCTATCATGTTGTTGTATTTATTCCCCTGTCTCAGCCATGTGAGACAAATGGTGTTGTCTCAGGTTGTGTGCCGTGTAGCAGTTAGCAAACCTGCACGCCAAGAAAGTAACTAAATGAGTGTGTATATATCTTGAATATATATCACTAGCATTCTAAAGGGTACATTAACGTAGTTATTTTTATATTATGTTTTATGGTATTGTATTTCAAATAGGATTAGTTTAATTACAGTAAGAGGTTTCACATATTATTATAAGCCCACAAATATAGCCCACATAAATGAGTTTCCGTAAGTACCCGCGAGGAGGGGTGTGTGTGCGGTAGATGGTGTGTGCGTGACGTTAACGCCAGGACTTGGCAAGCAGCGATTAGCAGAGTAAGACATCAGGGACTATGCCGTGGTCGACCGACATCGAGAGTCTAAGTTGGCATGGTTTATGAGTATGGTTGAAGCATGTGGCTTCAAGGATTGCTATGTTGAGCTATTAACGTGCCTTAACGTAACTCTCGGCAAAGTCTACAATTGTCATAAATTGCGGCAAACACAGTGGACGTCAATTTATATAGTAACGTAACTTGTGCAGCACCATTCGTGAAGAGAATGGGACAACTACACATCGCAGCAAATCTGCTATGAAAAAACGTGGCCTAGACAATCTACAGTTAACAAGGTATGTGTTTCTAACTATATATAAGCCAAGTAATTAGGCTGGACTTTCAATGTTTTGAAGAACGTGACATTTGTGAATCACCTGCATATTAACAGCAAACTGAAGGAAATAGAACTTGTACATTTCACTATTTGTGGGCATAGACTAACTTTAAATTTTCTCTTTACCTCTTTAATAATCGCACCGGTGCTTAATCAGCACTAAAGGATTACTGTAATGTAAATTCTTAATGGCATATTATAATAAAACATTTAAATTTAATGATTTCCTTGTACTTCATAAAGCTCAGAACCAATAACCTAGCAAATGGCCCTTCCGGTGATGTGCCCTTTATTATTAAAATATTGTGTTGACCTCTGTTACAAACCAAGGGTGTGGCAAGTGTGGTACACATCCCACGTAAGAGGGCTTGTCGCCACAGCTGCACCGGTCTGTTCTATTTGACTGTTTACTGCTCTGGCTTGTATTGTGTTGTAATGTAAACATGACCAGTTGGGTGTACCGCGTGGATAAGCCGACACTCGTCAATACGCTGAGCGCGCCGGGCGTAGCGGTGAACAAGTCTGAGGGAATTGACGTGCTGCGCGCTCAAATGTCTGCAGTTTGCAAGGAATGGACTAAAGTTGTAACTACCAACGAGAAAATTATTGCAGGACAGGCCAAACATCGTAAATTTGAAGGATGTATTTTTTAGAATATAGCCACGTCTTCTTTAGCAACTGTCAATAATATACAGGATTGCGATATTGATAGTTTGGTGCAATTTTGCTGTCAGGTTGATAAGATTTCTCAAATGAATATCTTTGAGGAAGAAATATTGTTATAGCAATCTTTAGTGCCCAAGTGTTCTGGCATAAGTTTACGTGTTTCGATGATGGGTAATGCTGACAAAGAAGACTGGCTAACAGTTAAAAAGAGATTTTGGAAGGAACTTTGTCCGCGTAGGATGTTGGATGACGTAGTTAAAAGATACATAAAACGTTTTCAGAGACCGCGAGAGAAGACGTTACTATTTGTCCTGTCTGTTTTTGAGGCTCATGAGGCATTAGGATTGAAAGTGAATTGCCAAGAATTAGTAGAAATAAATTTGGAGAATGTTTCCCCTGAAATCCAGACAAGTAATGTTGGCCTAAGTTTACCTTGCAGTAAATGTGAACACTATAATTGGGCAATTGAGGTAGAGAATAAGTTAGTTATTGCTCGTGAATATGAGAAGGAAATGCGCAACGAGAAGGTTAGCCAGAAAGATAAGGATAAAATTAGCAGGGTAAGTAACTCTCGTCATTGTTTTTCTTGCGGTATGCTGGGGCATTTGGCAAGACAACGTAAAAAAGTCAGCTTGCCTATTAAATGTTTGCGATGTGGTAAACGTGGCCACGTGGCCAAAGATTGCTTTAAATAATTATATCTACACCCACCCGGTCATGATGTTCCGTCGCTCTCCTCTGTTGAGCTGCCGGCGGCAGTAAAGTGTGAGTTTGTTAGTTTTTAAATTGGTGATTGTCCTTTTGTTTTGGTTATAAATTTGTGCTGAAATGGTTTCAATATGAACTTAACTAGTGTTAATAGGGATCACTTAACATCTTTTAAACTAACACAGTTAAATATCATATAATCTTATATGTATTATGTATAGTCTTATGTGAGATATAAATTGGTCTTAAATTGTTACTGTGGTTTTCTGAAATTTTGATGGATTAAGAGATGAGATTACAAACAGGAAATTGGTTGGATGTGAATTTTTTTATAAAGAGTTTGGATTAATCGGCGATTTCATACTTCATTGTGTTGTTGAGAAAACTCCACATCTTCGTGTTATTGAGTATTGTTATTTAAATTATTCTTCAAACTTTTACTTGTTCTTTGGGGGGTTAATTTATTGTTATGTTGTTTTTAAAGCCGAAAGTTGATGTGAGTTTTATTTAGCTTTGATAATTTTTAATGAGGAAAGGCGTCTCTTAACCATGGATAGGATGGTACCTAATGGTGATAGTACCTGATTGTGATAGTACTTGATTTACGTGTAAAGTTGTGTTTTCAGAAATATTATGATACCGTTTATGATTAAAATTACTTTTATCTTGAGGGGGTGATTGAGACAAATGGTGTTGTCTCAGGTTGTGTGCCGTGTAGCAGTTGGTAAACCTGCACCCCAAGAAAGTAACTAAATGAGTGTGTGTATGTCTTCAATATTTATCACTAGTATTCTACAGGGCACATTTACATAGTTATTTTTATAATACGTTTTATTGTATTGTATTTCAAATAGGATTAGTTTAATTATAGTAAGAGGTTTCATATATTAATATAAGCTCACAAATATTGCCCACATAAATGAGTTTCTGTAAGTGCCCATGAGGAGCGCTGTGTGCACGGTAGACGGGGCGTGCGTGACGTGAACGCCAGGACTTGGCAAGCAGTGAACAGCAGAGTAAGACGTCAGGGAATATGCCGTGCTCGACGGACGTCGAGTCTATGTCGGCACGGTTTATGAGTATGGTTGAAGCATGTGGCTTCAAGGATTGCTATGTTGAGCAATTAATGTGCCTTAACGTAACTCTCAGCAGAGTCTACAATCATCAGCAAACACAGTGGACGTCAATTTATATAGTAACGTAACTTGTGCAGCACCATTCGTGAAGAGAATGGGACAACTACACATCGCAGCAAATCTGCTATGAAAATACGTGGCCTGGACGATCTACAGTTAACAAGGTATGTGTTTCTAACTATATATAAGCCAAGTAATTGGGCTGGACTTTCAATGTTTTGAAGAACGTGACATTTGTGGATCACCTGCATATTAACAGCAAACTGAAGGAAATAGAACTTGTACATTTCACTATTTGTGGGCATACACTAACTTTAAATTTTCTCTTTACCTCTTTAATAATCGCACCGGTGCTTAATCAGTACTAAAGGATTACTGTAATGTAAATTCTTAATGGCATATTATAATAAAACATTTAAATTTAATGATTTCCTTCTACTTCATAAAGCTCAGAACCAGTAATCTAGCAGATGGCCCTTCCAGCGATTTCCCCTTTATTACTAAATATTGTGTTAGCCTCTGTGACAAACCAAGGGTGAGGCAAGTGTGTGGTACACATCCCACGTAAGAGGGCATGTCGCCACACATGTTGTAACCGGCATATAGCCTTCAAATGAAAATAAACAACACATATATTGTAAATACTGTAAATTATGTTAGAATAGTCGTAGAAAGCCAGTTGAAATTTCATTATGATTAGAATTGTATATTTTGTGTGTCTCAATAGCAAATTTTGGTTTAAAATAATTAATTTGTAATTCGGTTTTGAGTACTGGCGAGAGGCGCAATATGGCCGGAGGATTGTGGCCTTTATGTTACGGCAGATTGACGTTCAACACAGCAGGGGAGGGAAAGTTGCGAAAACATGGGGTGAAAGCGAGCGAGCAGCCTTGAGCCGACAAGGGGCGCGCGGCTTGAATGCTGAAAATTAGGGCACTTAGAGGCGTGGCTACGCCCACCC